>CAUYSK010060623.1:0-27157 GCA_963575035.1 Avahi laniger
GCTGCATTATGCTCAGTGGAAACAGTCTTACAAAAAAGAGAAGAGGTTTTTACTTAAAGATACAGTCACGTACGTTTTATAGAGCAATTCCAAGAAATGAGTCCAAGCCTCTCCCAAAATGGGAAGAGTTTTGAAGAAACAGAAAGTTATTGATCTTATGATATGTATGCGAGATTAGTGGGTACCATTAGGACTTCTGTGATTGAAACAGGGATTTTTTAGATAAGCGCATGTGTTTAGCCGTTTACTCATATTGATGATTTTTTAGAGCTTTCTCCAGACATGACGAACCATTCAGTCCATTTGGGTAGTCAAATCAAAATTTCCTGGCTTCTGCTTCTCAAGAGTTATACAAAAATGCAGCATTTTTGTCATACATGGTACTGTATGAACAAATATCTACACACACGGCTGCCACAATTTTGTGTCACTAACCCACATTGAAAATGGGACAACAATGCCCAATGCAAACAAGACTGACGCAGGTAGGACTGAGGAATCAGCTTTTTTTATTCCATGTCTTTCATTGGAAAACAGCCGTGGTGCTTCCTGACAATCCCCCTCAACCAAATTTATCCCAGTGTCAATAGATGATCCTTTCTCAAACCATGGCTTGGCTCGAGATCATGTCTCTCATATCTTGCTTGCGTTGTTATTTATCACAGCATGGTCTTGGATATTGAATGTAAGCAAATCTCCAAATTCAAGAGGTGGACATAGTCTTAGGAGTAATTGTGACATTGCCCTCTTTGTGAAAATGAGATATTTGAGACCCAGAGAGAGAAAATGACATATTCAAAGTCACATAACAGTAAGTGGTAGAATTGGTGACTTGGGCTAGATATTTATAGATTTTTTTTCCCATTTTATCCTATGTATTAAATCTTAAACTCTTAAGATTTAATGCCACTTTTATCCTAAGTCAAATATACTGATGGAGAAGTTAATTGCATTATTTTCAGAATGCATTTAACATTTCTCTCTTAAGAACATAAGATTTTATCTACATTGAAGATATTTTTTCCTTATAGAAAGTATAGCAACGTTGACATGTGGCTATAAACTAGGAATATCTTTTCATTCTTAACTTTCATTTCTTTTGATACATGATCCCACCTAATCTTGACACAGGCAGCGGCCCCCAACCTTCTTGGCACCAGGAACCGGTTTCATGGAAGACAATTTTTCCACGGGGATGGGGTGCAGAGCTCAGGTGGTGATGCAAACGATGGGCAGTGGCTGTAACTACAGATGAAGCTTCGCTTGCCCAAAGTGCACCCTCTCCTTCCATTTCATGGAAGACAATTTTTCCAGGACGAGGGTGGGAGGGGGTGAGGTGGGGGAGGAGCCGGAGCTCTGCAGCCTTACCCCTAACAGGCCACAGACCGGACTGGTCCTCAGCCTAGGGGTTGGGGACAGGATACAAAGCCACACCTCTGTGCTTTTACATGAATGGCATTCCCTTTCTTAGGGTTTTCTTTAGAGATATTTTTGTAAGGTTTTCTATAGTGCTAACCTCCAATTCTTCCCTTTGTATATATAACCTATTGATGTATCACACTTTTATTGAAAGCCTCGTATGCTTATATTGCTTCTCATTCCAATGTGGCTCACTTTTGCCACATCCTGAGAGAATGGATTCTGTGCCAAGCATTGGGACATATTAGTGGACAAAGACTGATGTTCCTACTGCCGGAGAGCTTATGTTCTATTAAGACTCATGAAAAATAAGCAAACAAATCAATAAACAACACAATTTTATTTTTTCATTTTTATTTTGGAAAGGAGAGCTTTATTTCTCATAAGGGGTTGTGAGCTACAGGCTGGCCATCTTACAGGCTGGGAAGCATAGACTCGGACAGAAGCTGAGAGCAAGCACTTTGCGGGAGGGGTAAAGGGAATACAAATTTATACTATGCAGGGTGGCGAGATATATGTGTACACACACCCATATGATTTCAAAATATTATGATACAAATGTTTTTGTTACATGGAATCCTTTCATAATGTTTAAGTCCAGTCTTTAGTGTGCCCGTCACCCAAATAGTGTCCATTGTAATGGATAAGTATGTTTTTACTCCTTCCTTTCTTCCCCTCCCCCTTCTTTATTTCCTACAACCTTTACATCTCTTTGTGCCTATGTGTGCTCATCAGTTATCTCCCAATTATTAGAAAGTACATGTGGCATTTGTTTTTCCATTCCTGAAATACTTCACTTAGGATAATGGTCTCCAATTCCACCCAAGTTGCTGTAAAAGAGAATATTTCATTCCTTTTTATGTCCACTCACGAATTAATGGGCACTTGAATTGATTCCACATCTTTGTAATTGTGAGTTGTGCTGCAATAAACATTTGAGTTCAGGTGTCTTTTTTAAATAGAATGACTTCTTTTCCTCTGGGTAAATACCCAGTAGTGGGATTGCTGGGTTGAATGGTAAGTCTACATTTATTTCTTTGAGAAATCATCACACTGTTTTTCACAGAGGTTGTACTGATTTGCAATACCATCAACAGTGTATAAGTGTTCCTTTCTCTCTGCATCCATGCCAGCATCAAATGCTTTTTAACTTAATAATGGCAATTTTGACAGGAATAAAGTGATATCTAATTGTGGTTTTAATTTCCCTGATGATTAGTGATGTTGAGCATTTTTTTTACGTTTTTTTGACTATTCATCTATCTTCTTTTGAAAAACTTCTATTTATGTCTTTCACCCAATTTTTAATGGGATTGTTTGAGTTTTTTCTTGATGATTTGTTTGAGTTATTTGTAGATTCTTGATACTAGCCCTTTATTGGATGTATAGTTTGAAAATATTTTCTCCCATTCTGTAGGTTGCCTGTTTACTTTGTTGATTATTTCTTTCACTTTGCAGAAGGTTTTTAATTTAATAAACTTCCATTTATTTATTTTTGTTGTTGCCATATTTGCCTTTGGGGTCTTATTTATAAATTCTTTGCCTAGGATGATGTCTAGAAACATTTTTCCTATATTTTCTTCTAGAATTTTTATGGTTTCATGCCTTACATTTAAGTATTTTATTCATATTGAATTAATTTTTAAACAATACAATTTTAGATAGTTGTAAGAAATAGAAGAGAATAAAACAGCAGGGTCTCTGTGAGGAGATGATTTCGAAAAGAAGGAGATGACAGAACAAATTGAGCAAGAGAGTTATGGGCAGAGGAGGCAGCAAGTGCAGAGACTCCTAGCTGGGAAGTACTTCCTAAGTTCTATTTACTGAGAGAGGTGTTGAGCACAGGGCAGTGTAGTATAAGGTGAGGCCAGAGAAGCAAGGAGCAGCCCGGTCATGCTGGGTTTAAGGTCATGGTAAGGATTTTAAAATTTATTCTAAGGGCAATGAGAATCTCCCAGGAGGGTTCAGGGAAATGGGCATTTTAGAATGTTAGAAATAGTGGTGTGTATTCCTCTGGTGTTGGCTCTGCTTGTTCCCTTGGTATAGGAGTTTTACCTTGCTGATGCAGTATGGTTCAAGAACTGGGAAAACCTGACGTCTGTTTATATTACCTTAAATGGAAACCTCTAGAAGGTTCATGAGCTAGGCTGAAAAAGAACATCTCCAAAGATGTCAAGTCCTATTGCCTGGAACTTGTATATATTACCTTATTTGGAAAAAGGATCTTTGAGGAAGTGATTAAGCTAAGAATATTAAAATTGGGAGATTATCCTGGATTACCTGGATGGGGCCTGAATGCCATCACAAATGTCATTTTAAGTGAGAGGCAGAGGGAGATTTGAAATGCACAGAGGAAATGGCAATGTGAAGATGGAGCAGAGAGAGAGTTGAAGGTGCTGGCCTTGAGGATCAAATCAAAGTGTTAGAGATAAGAGTTCAACTGAACATACCAGGTTCTTGGGATCTGCTATAATTAGTCTGTGGGACAATGAGCAAATTGCCACTATATGTGCTATTGCCACTAACGTACTGTGCATTAAACAGGAAATATGGAGAGTTAGAGTAGATAAAATACCCGGGGAGCCATAAGCTCACAAGTCAAATTAGCCAGATACCTGAGGAGTGCAATTGCTCAATACAAGAGTCCAAAAACAATAGTCTGTGGGTAAAATCCAGTTATTCACTGCTCACATACGGTTCCTGAGCTAAAAATGATTTTTACTTTTTAAATGATTGAAAGAAATTGAAATATACTATTTGTGACACATTTAAATTATGTGAAATTCAAATTTCAGTGTCTACAATTTAAGTTTCATTGGAATGTATCCACACTCTTTCATTTACGTATTGTCTGTGGCTGCTTTCACACCACAATAGCAGAATTGAGTAGTTGTGATAGAGACCATCTGGCCCACAAAACCAAAAATACTATCTGGCCCTTTACTGAAAATAAGTCTGCTGACCTTAGCTCTGAGAGGAAGCCAATAAATTGAAAAACACATACACACTGAAGCAGAATGATTGGAACATACAGAACACAAATTTAAAATAGCTATAATAAATGTATTTAAGAGATAAGGAAAGCTATAAGCAATATGTGAAAGAACAATGAGGTGTATTTTAAAACAATTGGAAACATTTGGTGTGGAATACATGATAGTTTAAATAAAGAGCACAATAAAAGGGATAATTAACAGGATGGATAGAGCTAAAAAATGAATCAGTAAGGGATGCTCATTATTATTTGATTAACCAAAGTAGATATTTGATCCTTTTATTTATTAATTTTCAAAATAATGAATTGATTTCCTAACATCACCTGAAGGTGACTAATTAGTTTATTTTAACATCATTTTGTACTCATTAATTTAAACATACTTGATGAGTTTTAAGCCATCACAATTATTATCCTTATTGAAGCTCAAATTTCTCCATATTTGGCCAGTGGTGGCTTCTTCAAGTTGGCTCCTGAATCTTTTGACGTGATCTGAATTATCTTTGAGAGTTTTCTCACTGTCTGATATGGCAAGATATTCCTGGATCATATTGTCCATTCTTGTCCTAGACCTGGAATCATCAATGCTCCAAGAAACTCTAATTTCTTATGGGAACTAGGATGTGCACTAGGGATATTTAATGCTGCTGGTTTGATCATTTGTTTTTAGGCTTTTCCAGTGGATAGAACTGCAATGTATGTGTGTATGTACATGTATAAAACAGTTCATGAAATTATACTGATTCTCTCAATTCGAATTCAAGGCTATAGGCTTTTTATTTAACATTGTCTGTGTTACATACGTTTCTCTTTGTTTCACACTGGGAATATCCCAGAAGTACTCAAATGTTTTATTTCCTATTACATAAACAATAGTCTCAGAATGACAATGCAAATGTTACAGTGGTTGATAATGATTAATGAAAACATTCCTATATGTTCTCCTTGTCCTTCCTCTATTTTATGTAACTATACTATGTCTGTACTCAAAGAATATAGGCATCACATACCATACTTTCATATTTTTAAGACCATATTTTTCAGAGCAGTTTTAGGTTTGCAGCAATTGAGAGGAAAGTACAGATATTTTCCAGATACATCCTACCCCCACACATGCATAGCCTAGCTTATTATCAGCATCCCCCACCAGAGTGGGACATTTGTTACAATTGATAAACCTACATTGACACATCATAATCACTCAAAGTTCATAATTTACCTTAGAGTTTACTTGTGGTATTGTGCATTCCATGGGTTTGAATAAATGTACAATGACATGCATGTATCCATCTTTATAGCATCATACAGAGTAGCTTCACTGCCCTAAAAATTCTCTGTCCTGCCTGATCAGCCCTTCTCCCACCCTCAATCCTGACAACCACTGATCTTTTCACTGTCTCAATAGGTTTGTTTTTTCCAGAATGTCATATAATTGTAATCATACAACATGTAGCCTTTTATGACTGATTTCTTTTACTCAGTAATTTGCATTGAAGATTTCTATATATCTTTTAATGGCTTAATAGCTCATTCATTTTTAGTATTGAATAATATTTCATTGTCTTGGCATACCACAGTTTATTTATCCATTCACCTACTGAGGGACATCTTGGTTGCTTCCAAGTTTTGGCGTTTATGAATAAACCTGCTATAAACATCTGTGTGCAGGTTTTTGTGTGGAATTAAGTTTTCAACTCATTTGGTAAATACCAAGGAGTACAATTGCTGGACTGTAGCATAACAGTATGTTTTGTTTTGTAAGAGATCATTAAACTGTCTTTCAAAGTAGATGTACGATTTTGCATTCCTATCAGCAATGGATGAGAATTTCTTCTGTTGCTCCTCATCTTGGTCAGGATTTGGTGTTGTCAGTGTTCCGGATTTTGGCCATTCTAATTGGCGCGCAGTGATATTTAATTATTCTTTTAGTTTGCAATTCCGATGACATATAATGTAGAGAATCTTTTCATATGCTTATTTGCCACCCATGTATCTATAGTGAGGTATCTGTTAAGGACTTTGGTCTATTTGTTAAGTGCATTGTTTGTTTTCTCATTGCTGAGTTTTAAGAGTTCTTTGTATATTTTGGATAACAGCCTTTTATCAGATGTATCTTTTGCAAGTATTTTCTCCCAGGCTGTGACTCGTCTTCTTGTTCTCCTGACTTTGTCTTTCACAGAGCAGACGTTTTTAATATTAATGAAACCAGCTTATCAATTATTTCTTTCAGAGATCATGAATCTGGGTTGACTTTTATTTTCTAGGAGTTTTATGATTTTGCATTTACATTTTGATTTTTTATAAAGAGTGTAAGGTCTGTGTCTAGATAACTTTTTTTGCATGTATATCCAAATGTTCTGGCACTATTTGTTGAAAAGACTATCT
Organism: Avahi laniger; assembly: GCA_963575035.1. NCBI lineage: Eukaryota > Metazoa > Chordata > Mammalia > Primates > Indriidae > Avahi > Avahi laniger. Next base: position 6,800 of record CAUYSK010060623.1, read on the forward strand.
TTGATATTTTGTATTGCCTTTGTTCTTTTGTCAAATATCAGTTTGCTATATTTATAGGGATCTATTTCTATGCTTTCTATTCTGTTCCACTGATTTATTTGTTTATTCTTTTGCCAATATCATACTGTCTCGATTATAGTAGTTTTATAGTAAATCTTGATGTTTAGTAGTATGAATCCTCCATCTTAATTTTTGTCCTTCAATATTGTGTTGGCTCTTCTGGGTCTTTTGCCTCTCCACATAAACTTTAAAATCAAATTGTCGATATCCACAAAATTACTTGCCAAGATTTTGATTGGGATGGCATGAAGTCTATAATTGGAAAAACTGAAAGATCTGCAATATTGAGTCTTCCTATCCATGAACATAGACTATCTCTTCATTTATTTAGCTCTTTGATTTTGTTCATCAGAGTTTTGTGGTTTTACTCATATTGATCATACACATATTTTGTTAGATTTATACTAAACTTTCATTTTTAACTCTCATATAGAATTAGTAATATATTTAATGTTTACCACCAGCCTTAATGAGTCTCCAGACACTTTGGCTGTCTGGATTTCTTTTTCTGGTTGATTACTCAGGAAGTATTAATGGGGATGATATAACATTCTTGGGAATAATATTACCTGGGTGTTTGATGTTGATAAAGGATTACTATCAAAGTCTGATGATCCACTTTCATTTTCATTTTCCTGTAAGTCCCTTGCTGTTTGAGCCCACTTAACAAAAGGGTTTACATTTTTTTTTTCTTTAAATTCCGGTAGTTTTGTCAAGGTGAAATGTTATTGGTAATTTTGGTGTTTTCTACTACACAGTGTGGTCTTTTAATATGAGTACCAAATATATGTGTGTGTGTGTGTGTGTGTGTGAACATACACATTTCAGGAAGGTTTTCTTGAATTAAACTGTTTAATATTCTGTTTCCTTGCTTTCATTTTATGGATTCCTGTCATCCAGATATATTGAATCTTCTTTACCTATTGTTGTTATTTTCATTTTCTCTCAAATTATTTTTGTCTCTTTATTTTCTTATTTTTGATTTTAAAAAATTTCTTCCTCTTATCTTAACCACATCTACTGTTTTTATTTTCTCTTCTGTTTCCTCTAATTTATGCTTCATTTCTGAAGTAATTTTGCTTATATTTGGTACTGTACTCTGTCATCTCATTTCTAAGTTTTACTAATTCAGATTTATACTCCGTTTCACATTTTAAATCATTTTATTAATGTCTTTTATCTCATTTTAAAAGAGTATGCTACAGTTTTATTTTCACAATTATGTCTTTTGGATGTGCTTCAGTTGTAGGCATGCTATTCTGCTCTTTATATCCATTTTCTGTTCCCTACCTTGAAATATATCTGGAGGTTCTTTCCTATGTCCCTGTTTTTTCCCCTTTATTACCTCCCACACTATTACTGATCTCTTGGAACTCTTGTGGCTGTTGGTAGTTTGTCCCTAACCAATTCCACCTGGGGATTTCTGGGGATACCTTGTTACTTAGTATTGTTGTAAAATTTGTTTACCTCTTTTGCATTTTCATAGTTATTTGAATTTAGTTTTTAACTGTAGAAGATCAAAAATAGCAAAATAAAACACTATAGAAATAAGTAAAGACAAAAACATAAGTAAGAGTTAAAAAGATTAATTTTATATAAAAACAAAGAAAGGTCTTGTTCTTTGGAAAGACTAACAATAAACTTTACACAGGACTGATTTTTTTTTTAAATGACACATGTGCAGATGCAATTTGATGGGCAACAATATAACATTTAATTTGAAAGCCTAACCAAAGAAGAATATTTTATAGGTAAATATAAAATATGAAAATATGACAAAATTATAGGAATAGAGAACAGAACAAGGACAAGAATATGGTTATTCTTGTTTATAAGTGAACTCTTTCAACTAAATAATACTACACCCTTTTTAAAGCCAGGTTCATCCTTTGAAATTTCATTATTTTGTTCTCTTTTTTAAAGAGAAAATAACTAGAGCATAAATAAATTGTGTGGGTGAAATCTTTCCCAGATATACAAAAATTTTAAATCCTAGACCTTGAGGAGGGAATACCAGATAGTAATTTTTCTTTTCTTCCTTTGTGTAGTTGAAAGTCTTTATTTTGCCCTCAAACTGGATAATACTTTACTTGGTATAAAATGCTAGGCTCTAAATCATTATTCTTCAGAACTGGACAAGTTCTTGTTTTTAATGTAGCTTATAGGAATTCTGTTAATCTGTTTGAAATTTATTTAAAGAGTTTTTTTTTCCTACACTAGAAGCTATTAGGGTTTTTCTTTAACTGCTGGTAACCACTAATCTGTTTTCTATTCCTATAATTTTGTCATTTTATGAATATTATATAAATGGAATAATATAGTAAGAAAGTTTTTGAGATTGACCTTTTTCCAATTACTTGGCATAATTCCCTTGAGATTCATCCAAGTTGTGTTTATCAATAATTTGTTCATTTTTATTGAGTAGTAGTTCATGGTGTGGACATACCATGTTGAACCATTCACATATTGAAAGACATCTGATGCCCCTCAGGGCCCAAGGTAAAGGTGCATACTGCCTCCCAAGAAAATGGTGCCTTGATAAAGTCTCTCCATTTACCCCTCCTAGTCACTGCCTCACTCTGCACCCCTGCGCATGAACTGACGTAAAGCCCTGCCTCCTGGGAAACCATTACTTTGACCATCCAGAGAGGTCATGCTCCCCAGGGACTAAGATGAAGCAGCAACCAGCATCCCAGAGAAATGGTGCCTTCACTGTCCAGAATAGTTATGCACCCCCAGCCTGAGCTAAAGCAGCTCACTGTCTCCCAGGGAGACAGTGCCATCAATGAGTTCAGCCATCACACATCCCAGGGCTGAGCTAATATGGTACCTCACATCCCAGCGAAATGGAGCATTGGATGAGCTGAGACACCCTGCCCTACAAGCCAAACAACTCTAATACCATCCCCCAACTGGACTAGCCCCTTAAAGTCTGAGCTGCTAAGATAGCCTTGTCCCTGGGGAATGGAGTCATTACTGTGCCACCAGGGCCCAAGCAATAGCTGTGCTCTGCCATTCTAGGGTCCTTGCTGCCATTGCACTTGATGTCACAGGGTTTGAGATAGTGCCCAGTCCCACCATCCCAGGTTCTAGAGTCTTCACTACATGGTGCTTCATCCCCTGGGACCTGATTGTCACTGTGCCCTACTGGCTGTGGTTCCTGAATTGTAGCTGTACTTTGCTCTCTGAGACTAAACCTCTGAAGCACCCCCTTTTCTGTGGATACAGCCCAGTGTTATGCCCTGCTTTACAGTGTAAGAGTCACAGCTGCAACCTGACCCTCTGGATCCAAGCTGCTGAGGATGCCTTAGATTCACAGAAACTGGCTCTGTGAGGAATGTGCATCCAACTCTTTCTCACAGAATGAATCTGCACCCACAGTCCAGGTGCCACAATAGGTTTGTGAGACTTTGAGCCTAGGACCCAGGGTCCACAGCTGCTCCGAGCACCTGTGCCCTGGAACCCAGTACCACTGTAGCTCTGTAGGCTGTTGTGGTGAAAATAAGAACAGGAGAATCCCAAAAGTCCTTGCCACCAAGGATCCTAACAACTTACGTTGCCATCACCACTCCTATAGCCTAGGCCACTGTGGCACCCACAGTCATTACTGATGTTAGTCACAGCTGAAGAAGCTGTATGGAGGTAATACCACTGTATCCTTCCTAACCATTTCCAGAAGGAAACCTTTCTCTACGAAAGCCACCTTGTAAAGTTTGGAAGAAGTGATTCTTACACCAAATGTGCAGATGTCAATGCAGGAACACAAGGAACATGAAACAGCCAGGAAATATGACACCACCAAAGGAACATCATAACTCTCTAGTAACTGACCCCTAAAAGAAAATGACATCTAAAAATTGCCTGAAAAAGAATTCAAAGTAATCTTAAGGAAACTCAGTGACATTCAAGAAAATACAGACAATTCGATAAAATCAGGAAAACAATTCATAGTTTGAATGTAAAATTAACAAAGAGAGATAGATATTTAAAAAGAACTAAATAGAAATCTCGGAGCTGAAGAATTCAATGAGTGAAATAATACAAGGAGAAATATTCTCTTTCTCTCAGAAGGAGAAGTGACAAAGCGACAGTTTAACGAAATAATTGCTAAAAGCTATGCACATCTTAGAAGAGATACGGACATCCAAATATATGAAGCTCAAAGGTTCCCGGACATATTTAACCTAAAGAGGTCCTTACTGAGACACATTAAAATTAAATTGTCGGCTGGGCGCGGTGGCTCACGCCTGTAATCCTAGCACTCTGAGAGGTCAAGGCAGGTGGATCGCTCAAGGTCAGGAGTTCAAGAACCAGCCTGAGCATGAGCGAGACCCCGTCTCTACTAAAAAAAATAGAAAGAAATTATTTGGACAACTAAAAATCTATATAGAAAAAAAAAATTAGCCGGGCATGGTGGCGCATGTCTGTAGTCCCAGCTACTTGGGAGGCTGAGGCAGTAGGATTGCTTGAGCTCAGGAGTTTGAGGTTGCTGTGAGCTAGGCTGATGCCACGGCACTCTACTCCAGGCAACAGAGTGAGACTCTGTCTCAAAAAAAAAAATAAATAAATAAATTTTCAAAAGTCAAAGAAAAGAGAGAATTTTAAAAGCAGCAAAAGTGTTAAGTCACATATAAGGGAATCTCCATTAGATTATCAGAATTTCTTAGGAGAAACTCTACGGGCCAGGAGAAAATGTTATGATTTATTAAAAGTGCTAAAAAAAAAAAAAAGAAAAAAAACTCTGCCAACCAAAAATATAACCGTCAAAGCTGTCCTTCATAAATGGAGAAATAAAATCTTTCCCAAACAAGCAAAAGTTAAAGGAATTCATTACCCTTAGACCTGCGCCATAGGAAATGCTTAGGGGTGTTTTTCAAGTAGAAACAATAGGACAATAGGACAATAATTACTAACATGAAAATATATGAAAGCATAAAATTCCCTGATAAAAGTATATATTCAAATCCAGAATATATCAATACTGTCATAGTGCTCTCTAAATAATATATATGTGTATTTCTAATATGAAAGTTAAAAGATCAGTCAAAAATAATGATAGCTATAATAATTTGTTAAGAAATACATAATATAAAAGATGTAAATTGTGATATCACAAATATAAATTTTAGGGAAAGGTAAAAGTCTAGAGTTTGTGCATGTGACTGAAGTTATCAGTGTAAAATAGTTTATTATTACTATAAGACATTTTGTGTAAGCCTCATGGTAATCACAATGCTAAAAACTATAGCAGATATCAAAACAATAAAAAGAAAAGAATAAAAAATTAGCACTAAAGAAAATCACCAAATCACATAGATAAATGACAAGAGAGGAAAGAAAAGAACAAAATATCTATAAAATCAGAAAATGTTTAACAAAATAGCAGTAGTAACTCTTTGCTGCTTTACCTCTTTAAACATAAAGCTATTAAATCCTTCAATCAAAAGACATAGAATTGCTGAATAGGTTTAAAAAAAAAAGGATTCACCCATATGCTTCGCATAGGAGACTCACTTTGGCCTTAATGACACATATTGGCTGAAAATAAAGGCATGAAAGAAAATATTCAAAGCAAATGGTAACCAAAGGAGAGCAAGGGTGGCTATACTAACATCAGATAAAATAAACTTCAAGTCAAAATCTGTTAAAAGAGAGAAAAGAGTCATTATTTAATGATAAAGTGCTCAATTCATCAAGAATATATAACAATTGTAACATGTTTGGTGAACATACATGCACCCAACATCAGAGAGCACCTAAATATTAACAGATTTGCAGTATGCCTGCTCTCCTCTGCTGGGACCTCTGTTGCTTGGTGAAGAAAAGGGGAGGTCCCTGGATGGTGTGCTTGAGTCCTGTTCTGGAAGATTGACCAGGCAGGAGAGGAGTGGGGTGGCCACATGGTGGAGGTGATCACATGATGGGAACAGGCACATGGTGTGGCTTGGTGTGCAGTGGGGACAGGCCTGCAGCAGGGCAGTCTGCCCAGGTCTGGTGGTGGCAATTGTGTTGGCACTTAGCCCGTCCAGGCTTTTCCATGGCAGGGCTTCCCAAGCAGTGGCCATGGTGGTGGCTGCACTGGTCAGATGCTAGGTGGTGGGCATTGAGGCGTGTGGACATGTGTCCCACCAGAACTTGGCTGGGTGGGGCCACTTAGTCTATGACAGCAAGTGCTGGGTCCATTGGCACATGCTCTGCCCTGGTCCCTCTGCAGTCGTGGGACCACATGGCACCTGGTCTCAGGGCATGTGAGAGTGCCCATCCTCCGCACTTCCTCCCCAGTCTGGCAGAGGTGGTGGGGAGACAGTAGCTATGGATCTGACCACCATGTAGATGCAGCGCTCTGGAACTAGGATCCCAAAATGGCACCAGTCGCAGCACCCAGGCTTCAAAAGCCAGCTGTGCCTTATCTCTGGAGCAGGGCTGCTGCACAGCTTCCAGTCAGGTCTCTGTATGAGCAGGAGGCCTGCCACAGTGGAGCGGCCCTCCCTCAGCTCCACTGCAATGTCTTCACAGGAAGTGTGGAGCCCCAGGGTTCTATCCTTTATCCCTTTCCCATATGCAGGCACCATCCCCAGGTACCTACGATCCTGATGAGCAGGTCATCCCACTTCCCTTCTTCATTTTGGGTGACTTCTGTCACCTCTCTGTTATTTACCAACACTCTCAGACAATTGGCCTGAAGGTGAACATCCATTCACCACTTTGGATCCTCTCCATGAGAGTTACGTTGTGCAGACTGCTTTTAGTCCACCATCTTATCCTCTCTGCTATGTTTATTCTTACATATGTATTTTGGGGGCAGATGTGACCATTTCTGTTGCATATGTTCCTAGAAGTAGAATTCTTAGTTCATAGAGCAGGCCTATATGTTCATCTTTAGTAGGTACTGCCAAAGAATTTTCCAAAAAGGAGTGCTGATTGCTTCACTTCTTGTCTGCACTTGGTAGTTGCAACATTTTTGCTTTTAGCCAATTCTGTGGAAATGTGTCCCACTGCTATTTTTAAAGTATTTTTAAATTTTTAGCCTTGAAATAATTTTAAGCTTCTTAACAAAGTTCTAAAATTAGTAAAAAAAAAAAATCCATATATTCTTCCTCTGTTCCTCAAATGTTAACCCCCACACATGTATATAGAATTTTTTTTCAGCTTGAGAGTGGAATGCAGACACAGCTCCTGTACCCAAAATATATATCAGTGTTTATTTCCTAAAATCAAAGACTTTCTCTCACATAACCATTGTATGGTGATGATAACTCAAAGCATTAACATTGATACAGTATTATTGTCTTATCTACAGCATTATTCAGATTTTGTGAATTGTTGTAGAATTGTTCTTTATATCCAAAATTTTTACTGTGGTTTGCAAAGCAGCCTATTTCTATGACCATATCTTGCCTCAGCCTCACTGGCCTTGTTTTTGTTCCTTAAACATGACAAACTCATTTCTGCCTTAATGGCTTTGCACTGGCTGACTCTTCTAACTGAAGTTTTCTTTTTCTACATATCCCAGAGTTGTATCCTTCTAATCACTTAAGTCTTGGTTCAAATGTTATCTCCTCAGAGACTGACAAAAGTACCCAACCACTCTCTTACATTTTCCTACTCTAATTCTCTGCATAGCACTTTTTACTAGTTGATACTCAGTTTGTTCATGTATCACCTATCTCCACTAACATGAAAGGTCTATGGCAGTAGGGAACTTGTTATTCTTGTTTTGGACTATATTACCTTACCCAGAGTAGTGACCAATGCATAGTAGGTAACCAATACAAATGAGCGAACTGATAGATTTTATCCATGGATACCACATCCTAAACTCTTCTTGGTATCATTTTATCCTTTTATGAAAGTGTACCTGAAATACTTAACATAAATTTACCAGATTTAATATTACCAAGAATCAGCAATAAAATGATCTCCCAGAACACGTAACTTTGTAATATAGAAGCCTCTACTAGGAAATTCTTAAGACTACAATATGTTGAAAGCTGGACGATAGAAATTGCTCAGCCTACTAATTCGTGGTACTGGTGTGAAATAGCTACTCTAAAGAGAGCCTACGTAAGGCAAGATAGATACTTGAAGATAGAGTGACAGCAATTTTCTCTCTGCTTAGACCTCATTTGAGCTAAGTCTACTTTTCAAATTAAATATGTTTTGCCATGTAATTGGGTTTTTAAATGACAAGCAACATGTTTTTTTGACTTTAATTACTTCAGTCAAGCCTTTTCCACTTCTTGTTTTGAATTCCACATGGTTAATAAGTGTTGTATAATGTTAAATTTGATCTAGTATGATAATTTTGTGGTTAATTATCAAAGCTTATTGCTCAAATAGTAATTATGGGAAGATATTTTCAGCGTCATGTATAATCATAATGGCACACACTGATACACGTGTAGTAGTGTGATATCCAGTTGTTGAGCCTTGCTCTATGCTTTTGAGTAGAGGCAATGCCTTTCTTCACTGTCTCTCTGTAAATGTGCAGAGGTTAAATGACTTTCTCAGAGTTAAGCAGTAAACCAGACAGGCAGATCCATGGGGTGGCCACCTTCTTAGAGTGGCTTTAATAGGAATTGATGGAGTATTTTAGGTTCTCCTGTTGATGATGAGGACCTGGAGTCAAAGTTGCTCTGGTTACTGTATTTTCCCTATTGTTCACTCAGAGTGCAGCATGTTTTGATCTATTCAACTGAGTTATCCTGTGAATACTCTGCCCTATTTTTTGTTAGAATGCGAAGCTTTTCTCCCAGCTTCATTGTTCTCAACCTTTATGCACATCAGAATCACCTAGGGAGAATTCTAATTTACGGGGTCTAGAGTAAGACCCAGGGATTTGTATTCTTAACATACCCCCAGGGCATTCTTAATAATATTGAGAAGCATTTAGGTGTTAATCATAATCTATTGGTGGTTTTCTGATCTAATAAGAGAGAAATTTAAAAATATATTGGTAAAAGTTTGTGTATTTACACAAGCCCTGTTCAGAACATTTTGGCTTCTGATTGGTATCTTCCATGTGCTAATTAGCCTCTCAAGATGCCTTTTACTTTGGGATCAAAAAGGGCCACGGTTGCTGAATAGGAGCAGTAGATAGATAATAAGAAGCATTAGAAAGAGCTATGAAATTAAGGTATGAAATTTCAGACAGAGTTTCTGAAATTAAACTCCCTGATGCAATAATCCACATTTAGAGACACCTCAGGAACCAGGTACTCAGATGTAGCTTTATGAATAAGCATTTACTGGGAAATAAGAGAAGGAGAGGAGGCTTATCACATCAGAATTTGGTGATGATGTTTTCTGCTCAGCTTTCATTCCCATTTACCAGGTCTAAAGTTTTCTACTTTCCACCCCTCACCTTCATCAGCGTGGCTAGTTTTCCTACGCAATCTTATTTAGTGAGCATATGAGATGGGTATGTCTAAAATGCTGTGAGAGCCTCGGAAGAAAATTACTGCACGAAGCCGAGCTTGATGGGAACATGGGGTAATAAAAACCATTTGCTTCAAGCACTCTCCAGCCCCTTGGGTCACGCTGTAAACGGTTCGGGAAGCGGGCTCCTAGAAGCTCCCTGAGTGCTTTCCAGTGGAGAGACGTGTGTGTTCCCTCCTGCCCTTCGTTCCCTGAGATCAGAAAGTGTTGTCACTTTGTCAGCACGCTGCCTTTCCAGGAGACAGGCTTTAAAGAGCCATAAAAAAATGTTTGTGTGGATGAGATTATGGTTATATCACGAAGATAGAAGGATGTACTAAGAAGAGGAAGGAAAGAGCCACAGGAATAAAACCACCTGGATTTTAGCTCCTTGATACTGACTGGTCACATTTCTTCTCTTAGTATGAATTTCCACGTCTGCGAAGGTGGCGGGTAGACTAGAGCAGGGGCTCTAATTGGTGGTCCAGAGACACATTTTAGTTGGCTTTCACAGTGCTGTTTTCTTCCCTTTGTTTTCTATTTCCCCCTCTATTTCTTAATTTCTCTCTCCTTTTCCTCTATCAAATTAAAATTTAAATCTTGCGAAAGCCCACACGAAGATTCATATTCATACGTTATTCATTTTCTTATAGGACATGGGGAGGGATGGTGGCTCCAGGTCTGCCTCCCACTGGGAGGGGCACGACCAGTTCTGTGAGGTCCCCACCACGTCCTACTGACTCCCACGAACACCTGGTGTCAGCTACTCTTTATCACTACATTGTTGTTTGTCTTGCACAGAGAAATATTCTTCACTCATATCCACAAAGAGGGTGAAAATAAAAGACTATAAAGTCTGCATTTAAAAAGGGGGAATGGTGAGCGAGAGGGCATTTGGGTTTATTGCCGCTGGACTGAAAGCCGTTCAAGTTGCTGTCTTCTCCACTAACTTGATCACTTCAGCAATGCTTTCTTCAAAGGAAACAAATGTTCTAAGTGTGTCAAATTTGTCATTTCCCATTTACTACATGTTGGATATGTGCAGTGTCATTTTAATGAATGAAATTAATGCCACGACTCAATGTTTATGAGAGAATTTGAGGTGACAATCTCTGCCTATTTCCATGCAGTATGGCTCAAGGTCTTTCCTGTTGTGCTGCTTTATATAATTTAGAGTGAACATTCTTGGCATTTTGTTCTGTTCCTGTGTTCTTTGCCTTTGCTTCTATTCTTTCACTGAGTAGGCAAAGAAACAGGGGCTAAGGTAGTTAACTTCCGATTGAAACAAAATGCAAACTAAACCCCAGATGCTACATTTTAAATCTAGAAAGTTTCTGTCTTGCATAAGCTCAAGCATTTAATAAGCATTGACTTGGTGTCTGTTATATTTCAGGATTTGTGCTTAACTTGGTGACACAGAGGAAAAAAAAGAGATGTTCTCTAATTCACAGCCTATTGAGAGTAAGAGGCAAGAAAGTGTCGAGTAGGGTGATGTCCAACGCCTCGTCAAAGGCCAGCAGGGATGACCACTGATTATACAAAGCTGGGTTTATTAAACTTGCTGAACAAGGGAGATTACTACCTTGAGAGAGTCTCAACAATGTCTCCAAAAAGGGAAGTCAAGAAAATGTTCTCATAGACATGCTGAGGGAAGTGGAAGGGGATGGGGATGGGAAACTTGAATTTGTCTTAGATGGTTTTAGGGCAGAAGTTAGTAAATGAGATCTGGGTAGAGGTTGCTCAGAATTTGTACACTGGGTGAGTTGCTGGAACACTGAGTGGTCTTATCTTTAGAACACGCATGGTGAGGATGATTAGTCAATGTCTTCCAGGCTGATGATCTTCACAGCTATCATGGTTGTGAGGCTGTTGGTTTTCAAAGTTACCCAGAGCTGAGGACATGGGAAATGAGCAACAAGCTTGCTGTACTTAGGTTCAGCCATTTTCCTCAAATAAATGCTCCTTGGAATTTTTGCAGGTCCTTGGGCAATTTCCAGATTTCTGAAGAGGTTGGTTTTGACCATATTTTTTTTTTTTTTGCCACTTTTCTGGTATTCTATAAAGGCAATAATTTTTTAGAGTGGATTTCCATTTTGAAAGTGTTTCTCTCAGACTTCCTTTTAAATCAGTTTTTCTTCTGGGGTCTTAAGTCATAATACATGGATCTGAATGGGCTGGTGTTAAAACAATTTCAGCTTAGTTTGTCTTGGCATCATGATTTGGTACAGAGCCTCTGTTTTGTGGGTCACAGTACATTTTGAAAGCTGTGGTCTGCTTCATTTCTCAGTGAACAGGTGCTTTAGACGGAGGGGTAACTAAATGAGCCTAGGTTGGTTTAGAGGGAAACAAAAGTCGAAATTGTCAGATAAGGACTCCTGGGAGAAAGGGTGTTGAAAAGCAGAAATGAGCCATGTGGAAGGGGTAGTAATGCACCAGGGTGTGGAAGAATCATTCAGTAAGTGATTATTGGGCAACCACTATGTGCCAGGCTCTGTTACAGCCTCTAAGGATATAGCAGTAAACAAACAAATCCCTGCTTTCATGGAATTTACATTTTGGTGCTGGGATTGGATGGGGACAGAAAACAAGCAAATCTGACAGGTAATAAAAAATGTTATGAAGAAAATAACCTGGCAGGTGATGGAGACTGATGTGGTATTTTCGAAGGAAGATCAGGCATTTGCCCCCCGCCCCTCCCCGAGGAGACATTAGAGCAGGGACCTGAATGAAGGGAGAAAATGAGCCCTGTGGCTTTCTGGGGTCAGAGTGTTGTGAAAATAAGCAATGGAAAGTGCAAAGGGCCGAGTGTGTGCAGGGGAGTGAAAAACCATGGCTGTAGACAAGTGGCAAATTTGGAACTTGAGGAAAGGAGAAATCCTTGAGAAAACAGGCTGAGTCTGGTAACTTCTGGGAGCGAGGGAAGGAGGAGATCAGAATAGTAGAGGCTCAGAGTAAAGGCATGTAGATCTTCAGAGGGGCTCACCTTGCTGCATTAGGATGGACCTGAGGAAGTCTGCAGGGAGACAGTGGCATCCATTGTTGCAAGGCTCCCCAAGACTTCCTGGTCTGAAGTTGTAAGTCATGGGGGATAAGGCCCAGGGGGCATTGGAAGCCTGACCACTGTGCTTAGTTTTTGCTAATGCCTTTGTAACTGCAATTGTAAGGAGTCTGCTCTGCCTTTTTGAAACAGATGGAGAAAACACGAAAGGGTCAGATTTTGTGAAGCTTCTCTGCCCAGTCCTATTCTGATTTCTTGATCTTAAAGAAGCCCCTCTGCTGGGACTGACAGCCCCCAGCATTCCATTGCCCCCAGGAAGGAGCCAGTAAGGGTGCTCTGGGTTCAGGGAACTGGGCTGTGGACGAGGGACAGGCACACCTCATTTCATTATGCTTCACTTCATTGCAGTTTGCAGATACTGCATTTTTAACAAATGGAAAGACTGTGGCAATCCTGTGTCCAGCAATACTATCAGTGATATTTTTCCAATAGCTTGTGTTCACTTTGTGTCTCTGAGTCACATTTTGGTAATTCTCTTTACCATTTCAGACTTTTCCACTATATCTGTTATGGTGATCTGTGGTCAGTGATCTCTGATGCTATGATTGTAATTGTTTTGAAGCACCACCAGCTGTACCCACATAAGATGAAAAACATAAATAATAAATATTGTGTATGTGCTGACTGTTCCACCAATTGGCCTTTCCCCCGTCTCTCTTCCTCTTCTCCAGCTTCCCTATTCTCTGAGATACAATATTGCACTTAGGCCAGTTAGCAACTCTGCAATGGCCTTTAAGTGTTCCAGTGAAAGGAAGAGTCACAAATCTTTCATTTCAAATGAAAAGCTAGAAATAATTAAGCTTAGTGAAGAAGGCATGTTGGAAGCCTAGATAAACTGAATGCTAGGCCCCTTGTGTCTAATGGTTAGCCAAGCTGTGAATGCAAAGGGGAAGTTCTTCAAGGAAATTAAAAGTGTTTCTCCAGTGAACACATGAATGATACAAAAGCAAAATAGCCTTATTGTTGATATGGAAAAAGTTTGAGTGGTCTGGATAGAAGATCAAGCTAACCACAACACACCCTTAATCAAAAATCTAATCCAGAGCAAAGTGCTAACTCTCTCAAATTCTATTAATGCAGAGAGGGATGAGAAAGCTGCAGAGGAAAAGTGTGAAGCTACCAGAAGTTGTTTCATAAAGTTTAAGGAAAGTAGTTGTCTTCATAGCACAAAAATTCAAGATGAAGAAGCAAGTGTTGATGGAGAAGCTGCAGCAAGTTATTAATAAGATCTAGCTAAGATAATTGATGAAGGTGGCTACCCTAAATAACAGATTTTCAATGTAGATGAAATGGCCATATATCGGAAAAAGACGCCATCTCGAAATTTTATAGCTAGAGAAGAGAAGTCAATGACTGGCTTCAAAGTTTCAAAAGACAAACTGATTCTCTTGTTAGAGGCTAATCAAGGTGGAGACTTTAAGTTGAAGCCAATGCTCAATGACCATTTCTTAAATCCTAGGGCTCTTAAGAATGATGCTAAATTGACTCTGCCTGTTCTCTCTAAATGGAGCAATGAAATGTGGATAACAGCACATCTGTTTACAGCATGGGTTACTGAATATTTTAACTCCACTGTTGAGACCTAGTGCTCAAAAAAAAAACCCAAAAAATCCTTTCAAAATATTACTGCTCATTGGCAATGTAACTGGTCACCCAAGAGCTCTGAAAGAGATGTATGAGATTAATGTTGTTTTCATGCCTCCTAATACAACATCCATTCTTTTCATGCCTGCTAACACATCATCCATTCTTTAGACCATGGATCAAGGAGTAATTTTGACTTTCAGGTCTTATTATTTAAAAAAATACATTTATTAAGTCTATAGTTGTTGTAGCTGGTAACTTCTCTGATGGATCTGGGCAAAGTAAATTGAAAATTTTCTGGAAAGGATTCATCATTCTAGATGCCTTGAGAACATTCATGATTCGAGGGAGGAGGCCAAAATAGCAACATTAACAGAAGTTTGGAAGAAGCTGATTCCAACTCTTTGACTTTGAGGTATTCAGGACTTCAGTGGAGGAAATAACTGACGGAAGTACCAAGAGAGTGAGAATTAGAAGTGGAACATCAAGATATGACTGAATTGCTGCAATCTCGTGATGAAACTTGAGTAGATAAGGGCTTGCTTCTCATGGACGAGCAAAGAAAGTAGTTTCCTGAGATGGAATTTTCTCCTAATGAAGATGCTGTGAACATTGTTGAAATGACAATAAAGGATTTAGAATATTATGTAAACTTAATTGATAAAGAAGCAGCAAAGTTTGAGAGGATTGACTCCAATTTTGCAAGTTGTACTGTGAGTAAAATGCTATCAAACAGCATCATCCTGCAGAGAAATCATCCAAAGAAGAGTCCATCAATGCAGCAGATTTCATTGCTGTCTTACTTGAAGAAATTGCCACAGCCCTCCCAACCTTCAGCAACCACCACGCTGATCTGTCAGCAGCCATAGGCATGGAGGCAAGACCCTCCACCAGCAGAAAGATTGTGACTCGTTGAAGGCTCAGATGATCATAAGCATTTTTTAGTAATAATATATTTTTAATTAAGGTATGTATATTGGTTTGTTAGTCATAAATCTATTGCACACTTCATAGACTACAGTATAGTGTAAACATAACCTTTATATGTACCAGGAAACCGAAATATTCATGTGACTCACTTTATTGCAGGTATTAGCTTCATTGCAGTGATCTAGAACCAAAGTTGCAATATCTCCAAGGTGTGCCTCTATTCAAAACATCCACGTGAACACATTTTTCATTCCGGGTCTTTCTCCAGTGAGACAATACCCAACTTTCCCACATTTACCTAGGAAAATCCACAATTTGTAGAAACCTGCAAATAAAAGATATGTAATACCAGTTTCTTACTTGAATTAAGTTGAGTGTCTTTGATATTTTACTAGAAAATTACGGTTTATCTGTTTATTTCCTCATAAATCTCCAGTGGTAGTATGATAGGCGCTCAAGAAGAATTTGTTGAATTAATATGTTAAATGTGGCTTTTTAAAGAAAAAAGTTGACTTATTAAACATGATAATTACCCTTCTTTTGGTAGTGGTGGCCTTTTTTCTCTCTAAAGTGCCCTTCTGTTCAAGCTGTACACATGCCAGGGTCTTTCCACCCTCAGAAAAAAATGTCCTCCTTGAATTCTTCCTCCTTTCTGCTACTCCAATATCTCTAGTTCTTACTCCCTTCACTCACTCCTGTAGCCACTGCAGTCTTCCATATTTATAACAACAGATCTTATTAAATATACTGTTTTTATTTTTAAAACCCACTGATGACTTTGGAGGTTTGTATTACTTAGTATATACTATTTTTCTTTAAATCTTATTTCCTTAATGTTTATGGCATTTTTCCTGTCTAGTTTCCATATCTCTGAACAATTCTTATGTTTTTCTTCCTCTGTTCACTCCTTAAATGTTGGTCTTCGTCGAAGTGTTATTCTCAGCCATCCTTCTCTTCTCTGCTCTGCGTTGTTCCTATAGGAGGGTGGTTGCCTAGGGAGGCATGTGACCTGAACTACAAACAGACTCCCCCAGGCACCTCAAATTTAACTGTCCACGAACTCGAATTCATCCCTCTCTCATACCTATCTGAAAACGTTCTTTTTCTTTTCTTCTCTTTCTCATCCTCCATCACCTTAAACTCCTCTCTCTTCTTTACCACATACCTCCAGCAAGAAGCTGCCAATTCTACCTGCTGTCTGTGTCTTGAATCCACCTTCTCCTCATGCTTCCCTCTGTACCTGCCTTGCCTCAGAACCCCATTACCTCTAATCTGTATTATTTATTTAACCTCCTCACAGGTGACTCTCTCTTTTGTTCTCCTCATACTGCTATTCCAACAAGATGCAAGACGATTGTGTAGGAAAAGACAGGTTGGTGTCTACTATATCGTCCTTATTAAAATTTTCCTGCCAGTCCATCAGAAACTGTAAAGAGACATCAATCCCTCTTAGTATTATACTTAATTTACTAAGCACACCCTTCTCATGTGAGTGGCAAATTGAACAGTATCCAGTTTTATAGTAATGGACTATTTACCTAGCTAATTCCTTTACAACAGTATACTTATGACGGTCTTCCCTGTGTAGCAAATTTGGTTCCCTCTCAAAAGCCATTCCCCCACTTCTTTCTTAATCGTACCTGTTTTCCACATAGCCATGTACTTCAGGAAAATCCAGCCACATTTCCATGACCATGGTATGAATCTATAATTGAACCAAGCCAATTCTGGTCATTCTTTTTTTTATTTTCAAATGGTCGGTATAGGACAAACATGGATCAAATTATGGACGGAAACTTGATTAGAGATCTTCTGGGAATTTCTGAGAAACGGTTTTCGGGTTTTGTGTGTGTATTTGTTTTTTTTCCTGATATAAAGAGAGACATAAAACAGGGAAGACATGGCTACTGTTCCTCCACTAGACAGTGTTGTTAGAATGTGATTACTGGAGCTGCTGCAGCCATGTTGTAAGCATGAAAAGAACTGGTTGTAGTAAAAGGCCCACTTGCTAGAGGTGACAGTGTTGAAAAAATGTAAAAAAATTCAGTCTTGGATAACATTTTTCAGCTGCTTAACTTCTGAAAATCTTCTAATGAGGGAGAGAGAGAAAAAAAAATCCCCTCTTATTTAATTCAGTTGTATTGAGTATCTCTGTCTTGAGACCAAACTCATCCTAACCAATATCCCAAGATACTTCACTATGGTGGCATTGCTTGGTGACTGAGCATCTCACTTTTCATCATATAAATCTATGTCAACAACTATTTTTCTCATTTAATTTGATTTTTTTAAAAAAAGATTAAATCATTAAGAATGTAAGAGCTAAAAGTAGCTAAAAGAGCTAGAAGTCCAATTTCTAATAATATAATTTTTTTTGAAAAGTTAGAGAGGCATAAAACATTAACTAAATCAGTATTAATAGTTCAGCTTCTTTATTTTTATACATTAAGAAACTTAAGCCCAAAAAGTTTAAGTGAGCTGAGCGCAGTGGCTCACGCCCGTAATCCTAGCTGTCTGGGAGCCCGAGGTGGAAGGGTGGCCTGAAGTCAGGAGTTCGAAACCAGCCTGAGCAGGAGTGAGACTCCATCTCTACAAAAAATAGAAAAAATTAGCCAGGTGTGGTGGCACATACCTGTAGTCCCAGCTACTCGGGAAGCGAAGGCAGGAGGATTATTTGAGCCCAGGAGTTTGAGGTTACAGTGAGCTATGATCACACCACTGCACTGTAGCCCAGGTGACAGAGCCAAACTCCGTCTCAAAAAAAAAAAAAAAGAGTTTAAGTGACTTGTTAATGATCTCACTGCAGTAGCAAACTTAGGGTCAAAAATCCAGGTTTCTTCAGTCTCTCCTTTCATGTCCACTTTGTTTCATCCGTACTTTTAAATATTGAGTCATCCTGTGGTTAACCCCATTTTAAATCAGGAAGGGCCCACTCATCTGGTCACCCAAGTTTTGCTTTTCCTTAGCTGCCTACAGATGGCCAGTCAGGGTCAGTCTACGTGACACTGAGAATGCAGACATGTAAATGTATTTGACCTCCCACAAGGCCTTTTGCATTTTTGAAAAGTGACAGCTGAATCACTCTGAGTGAAGGTAAAGTACTGACACGTCAGAGTTCAAGGAAATTGTTGCATTTAATTTTGACTACACTGTGCTGATCAAGTGAAGTAGCAAATCCAGGCAATTATCCAAATAATTTAAGCCAAGAGGATGTACTTGGCTTTCATAATTTTTATATTAGATATTTAGGATTTTTGTTTGTTTTTGCCTTCAGTATCCTGTGTTCGTAATAGAGAGTCCTGGATCCAGCAGTATGCTTGAATCTCCCTGGAAGAGCCATTTGTGAGGTCCTTCTGAAATGGATGGAGTAAAAGCCTGATGACACGAGCCGGGTTAGGCTTAGTGTATGGCACAGAAAGCAGGTCCAACGATGACTCCTGAGCTGCAGGCACAACTCTGGAGTTTGGGCTACTCAGTTTCCATCTGATTCTCCACCAGTTCAAGTTTCATGGAGGTCTCAGTCAGTCCTTAGAAGCAGCTACTGCACTCAAAACACAAATCACCTTCTGTGATTTTTCCCTCTGATCTGCTGATTAATTGCTCCATCTAAAAACCCATGTAAAATTCCATCATTACCTCATTTGCCTAAGGTTCAGTTTTTTGAGAAGGGAGTGAAGTCAAAAAGGTGATGGGGGAACAATACTAGTGTGAGTTAATTGAATTGTATACATATTTAACATTGAGATCCTACAGCAACCTAATTGAAGCTTTCATTTGTTCAAATGGATAAGATGTTCATTAAGTTTAAAGAGGTGCTTTGAATTTCACCAGAGGTTCAATTTCCTTGTCTAGAGATGTCTATGTTGAATCCCATCTTGCCATCTGGGTGACAGCTTGATGGCGAAAACGAATGCGTGCAGAAGTTTGGGGGGAGAGTCACGGTACAGAATAGTGGTTCTGGCCTCTGAGATGTTGCCCCTTTGAAGTGTTTATAGCCTAGAACTGCAATTTTCCTCCACAAAATAACCTTTCAATGGTCTGTAATGGAACACGTCACCAAGCGTTATTTGGTCAAAGTAGACCTTAATAATTTGAATTTATTTTGATGCAAGGTAAAAATTGCCCTTTGGCTTTTATTGCTGACAGTAGTTCTCCTTCCTTTTTCAGTCATATGGCAGAGATATTTGTAGGACGGACGAAGACAAAAAGCTGTCATGTTTTAGTGTTTCTTTCCTAATCCCTAAGATGAAAGTTGCCATTGTTTTGTTTCTAGCTATAAATGAAAGTGAGTGGTTTGCCTTTAAGAATTAAATCTTAAAATTTTTTTCCTTATTGTGCTTTCCTGTGCATGGTAAGCCACTGGTTTTCTACAGCTGTGCCAGGAGGTTTTTGCTTTGTTTTTATTTCAGTTTTATCTTTTGCGGGTTCTGATACCAAGGGATGTGGTGGGAAGGGGAGATGATCAGCTTCATCAAGCCCAAAGCTTGTCCTGTTCTGGTTAAACACTGTCTTTAAGGAAGAATGATGGGAGATGATTGCTAGTTGAGAGGAAAGAATGAGAAATATTTATCCATGATATTCATGACACTCCCCACAGACCCCAGTGTCATTCTAGCACCCTAACACATAAACTGCCATGAGAGTTGTATTTAACTCACTCTAGTTTAGACCCTGGGGCTGCGTGAAGCATGTATAAAATCTTACTTGTTGATATTCTTATTGTTACAATTAATACTGACAATTTAATTCTAAAAATGTGGATTAAATGAATAGAAGTCAATAAATTTTGTTTTTCTGTTTACCTTTAATTTACGCTAAAGCCTGACAAGTTAAGAAAAACACTTCACCCTTGTGAGCTATTTCTCAAGTTTTCACATTACCATTTACTAATTTTTAAGTTTTTACATTACCTTTTTATTGGAAAAAACACAAAAAACAATAAAAAAAGACACATTTTTCATGCAATTAGGATCATTTTGTTTTCATAGTTTTCATTCTATTTTTATAATAAAACACTGGCCCTGAGGAAATTTTTGTTTTTTTTCTAGTGTGGCAGTCATTGTGTTGAAAAAGATAAGCTGATATGCAAGTACCTGAAGCTATCAAATAGTGTTATGACCTCAGGCCATAATAAAGGCCTGAGGGGATTGTTCATATAAGAAGAAATAGGGTCCAAAAGCAAGATATTTGACATGACCAATGTTTATGTTAATCAGTTGGACTGCAGTTCCACTGATGTATGTTAGGGTCATCAGTCTACAAGGAAGTCTTCATTGTCAGGCTGATAAACTTGAAATCTGAATAAACTC
>CAUYSK010060624.1:0-72396 GCA_963575035.1 Avahi laniger
GTACAAATTCAGGTCAAGAGAGAGGCAGGGATCAGGTTGCAATGGGCCTCACAGTCCATGGTGAAGCCTGGCACACAGTAGACATTCAATTAATTGATTATGGCTCTGTCAAAGAAAATTTAAGGAGCTCTAGGTTATCACCCAAATAATTTATGTGATGGTCCATAGCTTTGTTCAGATCTACGTGTACCAGTTCTAGCCACAAGAATCTCACTTTGGTCTTGTGATCAAAGTTCCACTTAGAACCTCAGTTCCATAAATTATGTTTCAACCTTCTCTCCTATTAATAAGCAAACCTGTGCCTAAGCCCTGCCTCTATAGCCTAACTTGAGACCTCAGATCCTCTAAAACCAGATCCTTGACTTGAAGCTAAGAGCTTCTTGCCTCTGATCTCCTAGAAGGAAGAACCTTGCCATGTGCTAGCTGCTCACAAGTGGGTGCTTGTGGTGGTAATCATTAGATATCCTCACAAATGTTCTGGTTCTCTTCCTTCCAGTACTTCCTCATACCCTGAAAGTTACATGTAATCCATGACTTGCTTTAGCCAAAGAACTGTGAACAGAGAACAATGACACAAAGATGTAGCATGTGTCATTCCAAGGCCAAAGCTTCAAGAGCCCATGTAGAAACTTCCACATCTCTTTCTTTCTGCCACCATGAGTGTGGAAGTCTTTGTCAAGAGGGAGCCTCCTTCTAAGCCAAGTTGGACATATGATATTACCAGAAATAAACCTGGGTTGTGTTGCAATACTAGGATTCTGTGACATTGACCTAACAGTCAGATATCTGGGCATCCAAAATTGAGTTGAGAGAGAAGCAAGCCATGGGAATATAGAAACAGCAAATCTAAGGACAATGACTACTAATGAGCTGTGGATATGACTACTGGCTCACAGGAACTAGTGGGCATTAATTATGGCCTCTAAAGGCCCACGCTCTGCAGGGAGCACAGTCAAGTAAACAAATAAGTGCAATACATTGTATAACAAATGCCATGGTAGAGTTGGAAACAGTGCATAGGAACCAGAGAAAGTGAAGCGACGTTAATAGTACGTGTAACTATACAGCAATAGCAAGGTTAATTGGCCAGACTGAGTTTGCAAGATTATGTCACTCTATGAAGGCAGGGATTTGTCTGTCTGATTCTCTGCTATAACCCTAGAACATCACTAGAGATTGATGAGTAAATGTTCTATAGATGTTTGTTGAATGAATTTCTATTTCCAGAAATATAATGATAAACACATATTTCCCACAGAAGCATATACTCTTGCTTCTGCAAGCATGGAGCTTGACCTTATAGTCTAAGGATTTCCACTTACCTGGATAACATGATATGCTCAGGAAAAGAAGGAGGTTGAAGAGACATGACGGAAGAGGTGGAGGTGACCCTGGAGAAGTCACCTGGGACTCTGCTCTGCAGAACCTTGCATGCCACACTGTGTGTGGTATAAGCTTGGAGACCAGGCTACTCAAGGTCACATACCTAGAGGGATAAGAAAGAAAACATAAATGTGTGAAGTGATAGGTTAAGATAATACGAGGTAGCAGAAACCCATTTTGGATATTCAAAAATACTGTGATAGGCAAACACATGTCTGTAGACTGTAGGCCAGTTGCAAGGCACCAGTTTTCAAACCCTGCTAAAAGAGGCAATATCAGAAGCCAAGAGAAGTTTCAAGAAAGGAAGTACAAGTCCACGATTCATTATCCACACTCTTGGAATTCTAAAAACTGACAACTGAAGGTTTTTACATAAGTTTGGCACAAAGTCATTTGGCAGCAAACACTGCCTGAACTTGTGGGAGGCTATTTATGGTCTTTATCTCCCCGTCTTCATGTGAATATTCATACATTTCACTCTTTCATGTTTGCGTACAGGGCACTGCCCCAGAGTGCACTGCTCTGGTCCTACATGATACACTATATCTGGCTTCTCTTAAATCCAAAAGAGTCTGCATTTTTGGAACACTCAAAGTTTTAGATAAAGGATTATGGACCACTACCATGATCAGGTTCATAATCTTTCAGAGGAAAACTCTTCTAGCAGTTTTAAAGATAAACTCGAGGAAAGAGAGAAGGAAGCTAGTGGGCAAACCAGTGGTAAAAAACACTGTGAGCTGCACCAAGCTGAGGATGCTGGAAATGGAGGAGTTTAGGGGATGTTCCCAGATGGACCAGCACGACTCGGTGCCTGATTGGAGGTGGGAGTAAGAGAGGAAAGAATGCAGGAGGAGTCTCACGCTTCTCGCTTGTAAGAGTGGACAGATGGTGAGGCATCCCTCATGAGACAAAATCAAGAATGATTAGAATTAAGCAGAAAAATTCTAAATGTCGGGTTGGACATGTGTGTGAGGTTCTTCTCATCCTGTGGTTGGAGACACATGGTAAGAAATTAGAAATGAGGGTCTGGGGCCCAGGAGAGAAGCCGGTGTCAAAGGTACAGATATAACAGGTATAATGAGTTAAATAGTGTTCCCCAAAAAGATATGCCCAAGTGCTAACCCCCAGTCCTGGTGAATGTAATGTTTTGTGGAAATAGAGTCTTTGCAGATATGATTAAATTAAGGATCTCAAAAATGAGATCATCCTGGACTTAGAGTGGGATATAAATCCAATGATCGTTATCCTTATAGGAGAAAGGAGAGAGAGGTTTGAGAGACAAACAACACAGAGGGAAAATGATGTGAAGATGGAGGCAGAGATTAGAGTGACGCATTTGCAAGCCTACGAATGTCAAGTATTGCCAGAACTGCCAGAAGCCAGGAGAGAGGCATGGGTTCTCGCTCAGAGTCTCCAGAAGGAACCAACTCTACTGAAACCTTGATTTTGAACACCTAGCCTCCAGAACTGTGAAAAAATAATTTCTGTTATTTTAAGCCACCGAGTTTGTGATAATTTGTCATGGCAACTCTGGGAACCTAATACAGAAAGCTTCAGCCATGCAAGGCATTTTCAGCCCCAGTATACAGTGAGGAAGGAGAGAGGAGGCCCAAGGACAGAAATCAAGTGACACCAACATTGAGTAGAAAACAGGAATGGGGACTGAGAAAGGGCAGTTGGAGAGGTAAGATGAGAACTGGGAAAGTGGAGTCTCAGAAAGGTGTGAGCTCCAGGCAGGAATATGTACTCTACAGTGTAAAATTTCCATATTGCTTTCCACAGAGTTTGCAGTCCCACCAGCAGTGTATGGGTATTCCTATCTCTCCGCATCCACGCCAACAGTTATTGTTTGGGGACTTTTTGATAGAAGCCATTCTCACTGGAGTTAAGTGTTATCTCATTGTGGTTTTTATTTTCATTTCCCAGATGATTAGAGATGTTTAGCATTTTTTCATATGTTTGTTGGCCATTAGTGTGTCTTCTTTTGAAAAGTTTCTGTTCTTTTTCTAGAATTCCTCTGACAGTATGCCCTCACATCTCACTGTCCAGAATTAGGTCACACATCCATTCCTGAATCAATTACTGGCAAAGAAAATAGAAATCAACGATTAAACCCATATTCCAATGAGGTCATTCCTGGAGTTGAGGTTCATGTCTATAAGGATGAAACATTGATAGCAGCACAAAATTAGGTTCTGTTACAAAGAGGAAGAGGAAATGGATGCTGAGTAGGCACCAATACTGTTTGCTCATTAAAAATTATATACAGGTCTCTAATCCTAGAAAAATGTGTTTCAATGGATAGAGATTCTATGACA
This sequence comes from Avahi laniger, assembly GCA_963575035.1. Lineage (NCBI taxonomy): Eukaryota > Metazoa > Chordata > Mammalia > Primates > Indriidae > Avahi > Avahi laniger. Next base: position 3,702 of record CAUYSK010060624.1, read on the forward strand.
CACCATATGTATGTCTAAGCCAAACTAGGCATTCCATGTGAATGCAAACCAATTACTGAAACTGCTTTCTGGATAACATCACATCATATCACATCAAAATTCAGACATGAATTATGAAAAGGCTTATGTGTAGACTTGACTTTATATTAAAAGGCCTCTCTAAGGAGACATAGCATTTCAGTGGAGGGCCTTTATTAAAACATAGGTCCCCCAGACACCCCATCGAGTTACCCTTCCATGGTTAACCATGTCCATATTTCACGTGTCATACATAAGTGCCTTCTGCAAGCTGTGTCAGACTTTTGCTTCAGACTAGGATAGAAAAAGAAAAAAATATATTGATATGAATATAATTGTTTTTCTGCTTTTGTTATACATGAAAAATTGTGAACATTTCAAGATGCACTATCTTTTTATGCAGTTAACTGTCAAATTGCTGTAGCCAAGACCTTAGACAAAGATGACGTTTTTATAAAACCTGCAATAATTTTAGAAGATTATTCAAACTTACAGCTTTTTACATATTTTTCTGGCACTGATTTATCTAAACTTTTCTTGGAGCCATAATGTGCAGTTCTTGTTTTCCCAGTATGGTACCTGAGCATAATAATATGGTTAGAAATTTCACTCTATCACATCTATTATTCTGCATAGTGATAGGAATAGTTAATGCCAGACTAACTCCTACACAAATAATACGTGAGGAAAAGCCTCTCTCCTTTCACTGGCAGTTTATATTAATATTCTTCACCTTGAATGCCAAATTTAGAAGGAAAAAAAACCCCAGAATAAACACACTGTTTTCTTTTTTTTTTTAGGAGATGTATTTTGTTCTAGTTTTTCCTGGTCAGATGGTTTTAAGTCCTTTTCTCCATCTTTCTTTCTTGTTTACTCCAGGAATGCAAACTTGACCTTGACTTTAAGGTCAAAGCATTTTCAGACTGTGCAGTCAGCAGAGAATAGAAAAAAAAAATCAATGTGAAACATATTAGAGAAGAATAAGAGTACGAGTAATGCAGAAGTGCTGGGAAATCATGCAGGAATAGGAAACAACTAAGGTTCTGCTGGTAGTAAGAATGCGTTATGCTGAGATTTTATGATTCCTTTCTGTTTTTCTTCCCTTTCCTTACATAGTACTAGGTAAGAATTATGTCAATTTAAAGCCAGGATCATTTTTAAAGCATTTTTAGAGATAAAAATTACTTTTGACCTGTAAAAATGAGACTTCTGTTACATTTTTTTTTCTGAAACCCTTTTTTCTTTCCCTGTTTCTGCTGAACATAGAGGAAATGACTATTCCACATACCTATTATAACACGCAAATTTAAAAGAGTTTCTTAGGGATCCATGGCTGAAAATTGCACTGAAAGTTATGTGACCTTTTATGTCAGCATTGTAAATAAACCTAATTTTAAATGAGAATACATTTTGATTTTAGAAAAATATATACCCAGTGTAAAACCTGGAAAAAGTTAAATAGAATCACGGTGGAAATTTTGTTTCTAAAACTATGCAGCCCTTTCTAGAATCTATCCAGAGACTTTGGAAAGAAGAAAGAAAGAAAAAAGGGAGAAAGGAGGGAAGGAGGGACGGAAGGAAGGAGAGAAGGAGGGAAGGAAGATCAATCGTCATTTACGACAATGATTATTTTTTCCTCCTTATTCACCATTGGAGTCAAGAACAAATTAGACATAAAAAAAGTTATTACTTTGTTGAAGCTTAATATTTACTGTAACTTACTGAGCTAGAGAATGATCAGAGATAATTTAACCTTTATATATATGTATTTATATGTGTACCTATTCTCTACATATGTATAAATGTGAAAAGACAAACAGGTTCTTAATCATGTTTCCATATAGAAATGGAATTTGGCTGATTTCAAGTTAATTATGATGTCAAAACAGAATATACTGTGTTATCTGGAAAATATGAAACATTCTATCAAAAAAGATTGGTATTAGCTATACGGTAAATTCTCTGAAAATCTCAATTAAGCGTGTTACACTTGGGATAGAGAGAACTGTTCTATAACTCCGACTGTTGGACATGTATGTTAGATATGATTATGTTTAGAATAAAGAATTTGTCAGGAAATGTTCTTTCACAGCTCATTACTTTTGTACTGACCTCATGTACTTAAATTTTATAAAAGTGCAACAGGAATGTGCTAAGAACAAAGCTTGGGGTAAGTTAATTGGTAACCATGAGTGTGAATTACTGGCAGAAACGGGTATTGATGATTTTGCCCATATTACAGCTGCAAGTCAGGAAAATTGAAAAGCTTTTTTTCTCTCTTTGGAAACGTTTGAAATAATTCCTTGAAAAAGAAAAATCTATATTGGGGGCCGAGTAGGGAAAGACACAGGTTGAGTCATTACTTTGATCAGTACAGTAAGTTCAAAGATTGTTTCTACTAGAACATCTCATCTGAAATTTGACAGATGCCCTTAAAGGGCCAAACAAAGACAGGAACTTCTAGGCTGAATCAAATATATGCATTTTATTTCATGGAAAATCAGCAGGGAAACAAGGAAGATTCTTTTCACTAACATTGATTTTCCTTATATTTATTTTCTCAGTCTGAACACTCCAGGCAAAAATTCACTTAGTTTCAACTAATTTGCAAATACCATCATTCACTGCTGTTTTGCTTCCCATTTCTCAAATCTCAATTAAATGTGATGACAGTTTACTTGCTAGAAAAACACAGAAAGGTTCTTTCCAACCAGAGGTCTTCACTCATGTCCTGCTTCCGGACTGCAAGTGGGGTCAGCACATCCATTACTGAGTCTGAGTTTTAATTTAGAAGGTTATCATCAGAGTCAGCTAAATAATTATAAAATACTTACACATCAAACAGCAACAGACATGTATAGTATCAGCTGAGAATAATAACTCTATATTTATCATAAAACCTGTTTACAAGGAATTAAAACAATTTTTTTTTATAATGGAATTTTTTAAAGGGTGAATTTTAGGTTTCTACTTGTGGAAAGCTTGCATAACCTTCTGGGGCACTGCTAGGATGGACTAGAAATTGCCTTTTCTCTGCAACTATTTTTTATATTAAAACTCAAAATAACAACCCGAAAAAATTACTCTGCAAGTCTTGATGCTCTGGCTCAGACTCCACATCCCATGGAAAACTCAATGTAAGGGGCGAGATGAGACACAATTTCGTGTCTTTGGCTTAAAGAAACTCCAACTGACGAAGGAAATCAAGTAGTGTTCACTTTCCCCTTATTTCTTCTATATGAATAAATTGCCTTATAAGATTTATATAGCATTGCTTTAAGAGTATGGGGTCTTTACAAATCATACATAGAATGTTAGAAATATCCCTATGCATAAATGAGTACCCACTTCGTATAATAGGTATTCAATAAATATTAGCTACAAAGCCATCTTTGACAGAGCCCACGGAGTGACCCTTCTCTTTATAGCTGAGAAACTGTGGCCTAAGTGGTTGAAAGACTTGCCCAGCTCATGCTCTCAGCTACTGGAAACCAAGGCTGCAAGTCATTTCTTCTCAGGGTTCAGACTTCCTCCCTCGTCACTGTCACAGAACCTCTCTGGGCCTCAGCTCATCATTTGATAACAAGAGTAACTCTACCTGCCCAGGGGTTATCCATCAAAGGCAAAAGAGGTCGTGAGGATTCCTTTAAAATTTGAATTCACAGTATAGCGCCTTGCAGGTAGCAGGCACTCCATAAATCTCTGAGAAAAGGAATTTGTTGAATAGCTGTGGTGGGGGCTGGCTCTGATTCACTCCCCCAAGCTCGTGGACTTTGCAGGGACTCTGTAATCAGGCTTATGTAACTGACACCTCTGACCTTTATGACATGGAAGGTGCAATCACATGCACTGTGGGAAGAGAGGCAGGTGGCTTCGGCCTGATCTGGGACTATTGGAATGGGGACAATGTTTTCCTTTGCTCAGAATTGAGAAGGCTCTCTGTTCCACCCCAGTGTGAATTTCTCACTGCAGTACTTAGGAACCAAGCTCTCTCTGCCAGCCTTGCTGCCCCTGGAGGCTTTCATTTTTCTCCCTTTTTTTTTTGTAAGACAGAAATATCAGCTAGAAGGCATTTTCCTTGCTGGACTCCTGCAGTCCTGACCAGAGTGCTGAGGGCAGACTGGGATTGTGAGGGATGCCTGCTGGCTCCTTGTGAGGCCTGTGCATATTGTTTTGGTGGACTGGCTTCTGCAGGAACATAGAGAAGATGTGGGAATGGGCAATTGGCCCTGAAAAGGGGGAAGAAGGAAAAGAAAATGCTAAATACCCACTGAATACTGAAAAGCTTATGGGGTCTTACACGCCCCCACAGGGCGTGTTACTGCTGGCCACAGATGGGTTGTATTATTTAAAAAAAGAATGCTGCCATGGCTTTTCTTTATTCAATCAGTACATTACTGCATTTGGTTAATTGCGTTTCCACATTCTGGCGAAATGAGATTTTAAAAAAGGAATGACTCTGGGAATGTTTTTAAAGAGTGCAGAGTGAGGAGAGGAGGTGGGTAGAACTTCTGCCAGTCCTACCCTGTTCCCTGCCTTTTGTCATAACCTGCCCTTCTGTGTCTCTCTCCTCCCTGTCCTCCTTCTCCAAGTAACCACTGTGCTCCGGGAGGGACATCCCTGGAACCTGTCAGGAGAGAGAAGGAAGATACAAAAAGGAACGGGAAGAGAAAGGGAGAAAAGGAGAGGGAAATTTACCATCACGATCTGTGTGGCGGAGTAATATTAATATGTGCTACGAAGATTTAAGCCCTGCACTTATCTGTCATGTGGCAGTCTCAGCTTTGCCCCAACCAGCCCCCCAGCTTTCCGTGAGCTCTATGATTGAGGTCGAATCTCTTGGCCTCTCTGAGCCTCAGTTTCCTCATCTACTAGAGAAATAATACCTGCCCTTTTTTTTCTCACGGAGTAGTTCCAAGAAAGAAACAAGATGGTTTATGAAACCATAAAGCATGATGCTAGTCAAAAATGTATAGTAATTTATAATTTTATTTCCATTTTATTTTACAGAAGAATTTATAAACTGAATGAGTTTAGGTTTTTCCAGCATACAGCCTCGGGTGATTTCACACTTAAACTTCAACGTTGCAGTGGATACAGGCACATTCTGCTGGCTATGAACTCTGCTCATTTGCACAGGCATGTCAATCCCTGCGAAGTCACCTCTCAGCCTCCACCCCGCTCCCCTCACAAGCCTCCACCCCGCTGAAGATCAGATCCGTCCCCACGGCCCGGCCCTGAAGCCCTCAGTGCTCATGGTCCCCAGGTTGGCAGCCCTTGGGGAGTGAGAAGGGAGCAGCTTCTGGCTGTGCAGTGACACCGTTATTAATAAATGGGCCGCTCCGTGGTGCTGGGAGCACCGTGCAGCTACCACGTACAGCACTGGTGGGAGGGGCGCTGCAGCTGTGTTCCTGGGTCCCCTCCTTCCCTCTCACTCTCAGTCCTCTATACATTCCTGTATAGATCTGATCCTCAATTGGGAATATGGTTTACAATGTTTTAGGAGAGTCCTCATTCACCGTGTAAATCACCAGATGACTGCAAACACCTTAATGAGCAGCAGCTTCTTCTAAAGCCCAATGCCAGATATATCTGGGTTTTCATTCCAGCCTAGCTGAGACTCTCTCCTGTTAACCCCATTCACACTTTCTATTGCAAAATCTCTTCTGAATGGCATCATAATGGGCCCTTTACAATTAAATGGAAGAATAGAAATCTTTTAACTAACCTCCCAGAGAAATATATAATGTCTTTTATTTTTCTAATACCTATTATACCTGGGAGTCGCTGTAGATTTAAAGTGATGGAGATTTAAAATAGAAAGTATTGAGAGTATAATACCGTTTTATATCACTGAGGAAGTATAAAAAATTTAAATATCTACTTAATTATGAAGAAGTTGGCTCCTTATGATATGGGATTCATAGGATTTAAAAAATAATTTTTGTAGTTGGCAGAACTTTTATTTTTATGTGTCTCCTAGCATATGACTTCAGCAACACATAAATCTTTCTTTCCATTTGTTTTACAAATATGTTTATTTACTTGATTATATCTGTATTGTTCAATGTTAGCCCTACGTAAGGTGGTAAACAGAGTCTTTATCCATTAGAAATTTAAAATTTACATCCAAAGAGTAATTTATGAATCTAGTCACTCATTCAACATATAGTTGTTGAGTGTTTATCATATGCTAGATGCTGGAATGACAAAACAATGAACAAGATGTAGATCCTGCCTTGAAGGGTAGCAGGTAATTTTTCTCAAAACCCTATATTAGTGCATCAAGGCATCCAGGAGTCAGCTAGGAGTTACACTGATCATAAATCGATAGCCTCATTTCAAAGCTCAAACACAGAGATGGCAAATAAAGCCCAGGTCTGCCCCGGGCAGTATTGACTGAAGCAACAGATACTTATAATAGCAGAAGGCAATGAATAATTTTGCTACTAAGAGTGAAAGAAAATTCCCCATTTGCTCAATTCCTTTCACTTACGCAGCATTTGGATTTCTTAAAAATCCAAAAAGTGTATGTTAAAGCACCATCCATTAGTGCTTTGTTTGAGAGGGATAAGGGCTGGGAAACGTTATTCTGAAGAAGAAAAGTGGGATCTAAGGGGGCAATTGTCTTTTACCTGCAGTGGCATAACTGACCATCTGTCTGCAATAGTTCCTGAACAATACTGGAAACTATTAATAATATTTCAGTGTTACCTTACTGACACTTTAAGGACCTGGAAGACACAGGGTAGCTGAGGCAGTGCAGCAAGGTTGATAGGAACACAACTCTGGAGCCAATCAATTCTGGTTGCTGTTTCAATCCTGGTTCCCTCATGTATTCATGGTGTGATCTTGAGCAAGTTACCAAATGTCTGAGTGCCTCAGTTTCCTATTTCCATTAAGGGATGATAATAATAGTATCTTCTCTTAGGGTTGTTATTAGGATTACATGATGGTAAGCTATTAGAGCAGTGCTGGCCCACAGTAAGCACTATACATGTTAGCCATTGTTGCATCCCGGCTCTTAATGTACAAAGGTAATCTTGAAGATAATTATTCATCTTCTCACTCTCTTTTTTTCCCATAAAGCCACTAGCTAATTTGAAAGTATGTAGAAATGAAGCCAGATGATTACATGTGAAACAAAAGTTATCTCTCAAGCATGAGCAAAATTATAAATAATCTACAAAGTGATTAAAATTGTGATTCAGTAATGACAATTTAAAGAAATTCCTCAATATCAAATGTGAGAATCATTTTAATCAAGAATTAATTTTAATCAAGAAAATCTAAGATTTGATATTTATTATTTATTCATTTATATTTATTATATCTATGTGTCTGTTTATTTATGTTCATGAATACCTGTTTAGTCTGAAAATAATTTAAGACAGTGTACAAAGATGCATATTATATAGTAAAATAATATTAAGTTGAAATTAGTGGCAAAAATTAGATAAAAGGAAAATAAATGTAGGAAAAAAGGAGGTAGAGTTTGGTAAATAAAATTGTACTGGGAAGTTCCATGCACTTGATACATGGGGTCCACCAAGTTAGCCACTAGATGTCTGGTGGACAACTTTAAAAGAAGAAATGGCTCAGAACATAATTCATCAAGATCATTATGTAAAACAAACTAGTTGCTTAGGAGAAGGACATTTGTTACCGATACCATGATAAGAGTAATTTCTCCCATGTTGCTCACTTTTAATATTTACTAGACACTTAGAATATGGTCATTAATAGATTTGTATAGTAACTGTTTACTGAAACAGTTTCTGTCCCACAGAAATTGTGTTAGGTGCTACAGAGAACAGAAAGATGTCTAAAACTATCCCTGCTCTCAAAGAATATGTAGCCAATAGAGAGTATAAGTAATACATCAATAAACTAATTTCAAAGTAGATAGTAAGGAGGAGAGGTGTTCATGTGGTGTTAAAGGAAGCAATTTATGTCTCATAGTAATCTACGGGTAACCCCAGGAGAAGATACTGTAACAAGCAAGCTTTTTATACTTTCTAATATATTAACTCTCTTAATTTCTTAATGGTGGTTTTTAAATACTTAATGATTCTTTACTATGGATTTCAACAACCAAAGAGTGTAGTATTCATGCATAGCCAACTCAGGACTATTAAAGGTCAGAGAGGAGAGGACTTGGCATAAATATTGCAATCCTATGGATAATTCTATCTCCTGAATCTGTATACAGCTTAGATCATGAACTCATAAACTGAGTGTCAAGCTTCATGTTAGTCCTTCATCTCAAATTGTCAAAAATTGGTTCAACTCAGAGAGAGAGAGATTAAAGCAAAAATTCACTCTTTTCCTAAAGGATGTGTGCATTCATTCCATACATTTATTCAACATTATTCAACATTTATTTATATTATGGAAATGGTACTGGGCATAAAATTACAACAAAAGTGGAATCTGGTTCTTTTCCTCAAGGAAAAGAGTTCATTGTTTAGGTGGGGAGACAGATGTATAAACAAATAATTATGACACTATGCAAATGCCAATGGACACCTATAAGAAGAGAAAAGACAACTCTGCCTAGTGGTATCAGAAAAAGGCCACCCTGAGCTGGCATTTGAGTTTGTCCCTGAAAGATGAACATTTTGCCAAGTGGAGATTGTATGATAAAGATGACATTCATCCAAGGAGAGGAAATATTCTCACGGCACTTCCCAGCCTCTCAATCTAACACTTCTTGGGTGCCTATAAAGGATTCAGTGTGGGGTTAGGTGGCGTGGTGATTCTGAAAAAAGAGAAGACTTGCTATTTGCCTTCCAAGTGTTTACTGGTAATGGGTAGCACATTTTCACACACTTTTAGCAGTGATTAAGAGTCATGACGGTAGGCCCTTTTGGTGTGTTACAACACAGATTCAGTGGGTTAGAGGAGAACATGATCATGCCATTCACAGGAACCAGGGCAAGCCTCACAGATGGGGTGAGGCCTAATCTGTTCCTTGAAAACTGAGACGGGATGGGATTTGGATGATGGGGGAGAGAGTAGATCAACAGTGCAGCCACAGACCTTTATTGAGCACCTTCCATGTTCTAGGTTCACGAATAAAGCAGCAGCATCGGAATAGGTAGAAAACTGGGATTGAGGATGTGTGGATCTGTGTGAAAACCTGGCTAGACCGGTCGGGGAGGTGGGGTGGGAAAAAGCAAAGGGAAGCAAGATTGGGCAAGAAAAGTGCAGCTGCGTAAAAGGGTGGGCAATGGCTTTTGTATTTGGAATTTATGAAAATGAGGAGTCACTGAAGATTTTATAGTATGGGAGAGAACTGCTGAAAGAAGCACATACAGAAAATTTAGTTTGCTGGTGAAATGTTTCATCAGAATAGCTGGAAGGGAGAGTAGAGATCCCTTCTCTCACCAGCCCATCCAGATACCCTTCCGCAGCCATCATTCGATATAAAAGAAAATGAAGGCCTAATGAGGTTATGCAATTTGTTTAAGAGAAATTAACCTCATCTCCATTTCAGCTCCTTCCTTCCATCCTAACAGCACGCGTGTGTAATATAGGCTGGATGGCTGGACAAGAAAAGGAGAAGGAGCTGGAGTGAGCCCAGCATCTCAGCCTGGACCACCCAGGCCTGATGGGGGAGGAACGGCAGGAGGCAGAGCTTGACCCGGCCTATGTTGCAGCCGTGGAAGCAGCGTGTAAGGGCTCACAGAAGACCTAAATGTCATCCAGCCCCATCCTGTTGCTTTTCAGAGACAGATAATTGAATGCCCAGGGGGAAAGAGACTCACACAATAAGACAACCCAATGGCAGAATCAAGGACTGACGTTGTGCCCAGCTATTTTCCTTCTATCGAGCTCCCTTCCTCCTTCAGACTCTGTGCTCCTGTTGATGGGCTCTGCTTCCTGTGCCCAGCTGATTACTCATTCATGCCTCATGCCCTTTGATTTGCTATTAAAGGCTTAATTATTTGGGGCCAGGATGCTTGAATCACTGATGGATTTGCCACATGTCCCACTTGGTTCCCAGGTTGTGTGTGTGTGTGTGTGTGTGTGTGTGTGTGTGTGCGCGCGCGTGTGTGATGCAATGGGAAAGGAAAGCTAAGAGAGGCTTGCAGAAGATTGTACTAGGATGAGTTTGTGTCCCCATTCCAAAGAGATCCACAGTTCCCTCCACTCTTCTTCCCCCTCGGCAGGAGACCAGCTCCTTGTACCTGTAGGGAAAGGTAGGGAATGACAATAGGAGAGAGACATTGCTAGAGTTGGAGGCACAGGCGGCATGAGGAAGGCAGACCAGCCAGAAAATGACAAAGCCCTTCATGCCATCCTCAGCTCCATGCTCAGTGCTCTCCATCTGAGCCTGATCATGAGTGTGTGGGGGCAAGAGGTGGGGAGGGAGGAGCCTCAGCAATGTCTCCTGTCTTGCCCTCCTCAACTCTGGAAGCCATGCTGTTTCCAGGAGAGGCCAGGGAGGTCAGGGACTAGCTAAAATCTAGGGCTGCTGGAGGAGATATTTTCTAAATAGCACAATTGAGCAAAGCAAGGACAGAAAACAAAAGATATATAAGAAATTCAAACAGAAAAGCACTTGTAAATAGCATAAAAAGGCCATTCGGAATAGTTATTTATATTTGGTAATTTAAAAAAGTAAATGTGCCTCTATACAAATAAAATTGTTCTGGGTAGCCTCTCCCTTGTCCCTGTGGGTGTAGCATATACCTTTGATTGTGGCCTGAACAATGGATGGACAGACACATTTAGCCTTTAGGAATCCAATGAGAACTTAAAAACAACAGGCCTCTAAATAACTAAGAACAGACCATATAAAATTATTCTCTAGTATAAATAAAAAATATATAGTTGAACAAATTAAATTACCTTGCCCTGATTTTTGTTGTTCTTAGAAATAATTTTTGCTCAGTATGAGATTCCAGAATGTACACTTAGGGCCATGCAGCTATTTACATACTAATGTACATTTATTATTAATATGCACATTGAAACATTTTTCTCTTATTTAAGGGTATAGGTATATGTTTATAATAGAGAGTGAATATCCCTGAAGTCCATTCACGTAACTGCATGGTATTTTTTCATTCATTTAAACTGAGTTGTGATTTATCTATATGGTTTATATTTTATATTTGAGGAAAGCTAAGGAGCAGAAATATTATAACATAGACAATGGTGTTAACACATTCAGATCTACAAGTCAGCCTTCACTGCTTTACACATGTAATTAGGTTGTTTCCATGGTAATGATCTAATTATGGGCTTCTCCTTGGCCTTGTGTAATCACATTTGCTGCATTTTGGCAGAGATGTTTTCCTTATTTTGTTGAACTGCAACACTTGACAAGATGTTCTCTCTTAAGATGAATAATGACTTTTCTTGGGAGAGAAAAAGAAAAAAATGAAATAACACTATCAAAGGTGATTTGAGAGGAATTATAGGTATTTGACAAATCATGCCAGTAATAAAATATCTATTACCCTTGAAAGCATAATCTATTTTTGTCTTTTGTGTGGGTGTGTGATTACTGATAGAATTCATGAGATGTTCTCATTTTAAAAAACCATGCACACTATTTAAATATGTGATTTCCATGGGGCCTAAGGGCCTGTAGGAAATGTCAGGTCAGAAAAGAGAAAGCTCTGGAGAGCTTTGCAGAAAGAGAACTGGAGACTGTATTCAGTGAGAATATTATATTGCAATTGACAAAGATATTCATGAAAAGATATTTGATTATGGTTGTCATGGCAGTAGAAAACACCTGAAAAAAAAATCAATTAAGACATTTTGGCAGGGATCCAAATGTAATCCTCTATGCACGTGTAGAAGATGACAGGAGATGTAAATAATTGCAGAAAGACAGCTTTATTGTCACGTGGTTCCCTTAGAAAAAGCCTGGAATATGACAAGAATAAAAGTTTAACTCTTTTATATGTATAAAATGCCACTGTGCTATAAAGCATTTTTTTACAGGAAATCTTTACAGCAGAAAGAATGAATATAATATGTGGTGCAGACTTATTACTTGAGGGTTAGCAAGAAGGTACATAGACTCTAATGACACAATGTTCAATGTCTAGATACCTGGTACCCAGGGCTAGTAGTAGCAAGCTCTCTCCTTTAACTGTTATGGATATGACTTCAAATCCAAAATTAGTGGACCAGATCTCTAAAAACTCAGAATGTTGAAACTGCTTTCTGATTATCATTTTGCAGGGAATAGGGTGAATGGTTATAGCTTTTTAGTAACCTATTCAATTAAAGGACATAGATATAGCATGGTATTAATAGTTGGGAAAAGTAATGATAACTGATTTTCTATTTATATCAAGCCAACACTTATATCATATGGTTAGGTTTTAGACTTACACAGTGTTATTTATCTGGGGGGAATGATATTTATGGTATATTTAGTAATTGCAGATAACTAATAAGAATGTTTATTTTTTCCTTTAATGTATTCATTCATTGAAAACATATTTATTTATTACTTATCATGTATCAGGCACAGTAAAAGGGCCTGGGAATACAGCAATGAATCAGAGAGACATGATTGCTGCCTTCAAGTTATTTATCATTTTGTAGAAAAAGCAGCAAAGAAAATGGGCCCATTTCAATTCTGAACTAAGCAGTATCATGCAGGGAAATGTAGGGCCCAAGGGGAGCAGAGAGGAGGGGTTCTGATAGGGCTGACAGAAGGAACAGGGAACAAAGGCAACATGGAAGGTGGACCAGACATCACAGGTCAACTGCAAGTGGGAGAGTGTGATGAGAGCCTGTGCAGTGCAAGAGGGGACATCGGAAAGCTGAGGCTGGTGTGCAGGCAGGGACCACGGCGCCGCAGTACTTGTAAATCATGCTGACAAGCTTGGCCCCTGAGCGCAGTCGGATTCCATTCAAAGCTTTCAAGCAGGGGAGCAACATGGCCTGATTTGCAATACCTGCTACTGTTACCTTCAGCAGCTTTGAACCAGTGCTTTTGGAAAAATCAATCCGGTGATTTTCATTCTGAAAAATGTAGACTGCTGACTGGGCCTTTCGTAATGTGGTGTTAAGTGAGTTACTTTACCTCTCTAGTACCCCGTGTTTTCCTCTACATGGGCCCTTTTAGCGCTCTTCCTCTATGGTGGTGTGATTTGTCAGTTTAGTTTGTTTTTTGTTTATAGACAGACTTGCTTACAGTGTAAGTACACATGTGCCCATGAGTGAATTATCTTTGATTACTCAGAGTTCTGTCCTATCTACCAGCTGGCTGATGTAAACCTCTTTAAACACCTTTATTCCCACCATGAGGCCTTGCCTTTCAGTAGGATCAAGCCAGGAGGGCAACTGTGCCTGTCACAGAGAAGGATGGGGGTTTGCAAGAGTCGCTGTGTGTGAGAGTGAATGATGGTTTGAGGAAGTAGCCATAAAGCATTAGGAGCATGGCAGTGAATGGCTTTCATATCCTCTGCTCTTTTTTTGATTACACCAAGGACAATTTTTTATTGAGTACTTACAGCGTGTGGCAGTGTTTTAAGTACTTTAAGGCCACAGTCAAAATAAACCAGCTCACTCTCTGTAGTGGACAAGTCTACCAAACATGTGAAGAACAGAAATGTCCTTGTAAGTCAGAAATATGCACAGAAGGCAAAAGGAAGATTAGTTGGTCATAGAATAAACTTTCCCTAGAAGATTTAGTGGAGAATGTGGGCCTGAAATTTAGTTTTCTCATGGACAATTTTACATTAATGTACGTACATTAATACATTAACAGTTTGTTAATTATTAACATCAACAATGCTAATGTAAAGAATTTTGTGTATAGGTGATGCTGGTGTACTGAAGAAAGGTTACCATGTGTTATTGAGTACTTATGTTAATAAGCTAGGTACTTGGGATAATCAGATGAGAGGAACTCTGTCACCTGGAAGATCATTCTACAGTGCACAGTTAATTATAGTATTGTATAACAAGTATGATGATAAAATATACTTAATGGAACACAGATGATGGCATTTAGCTTACTTTTTTGGGTTAGGGCAAGAGGTGGTTAGTAGCGGGATTGTTATCCGTGTCTCTAGCATTCTTAATATTTCAAGTATAATTCTAGTCCAACTATGCCACATAAAAATCTTGAAGTAGCCAAGAGAATTCAGGAGTTAAGAGAAAATTAAATATTTAAATTCATCCCTTGAAACTGGTAATGTTGGTTCTTTTTCTGTAAAAATGAAAGTAAGGTGTTCTAACTGGTCACTTAGTTATCCATTCCTTCATTCAATATGTTTGAGTCTCTATGTTCCAGGCAATATTCCTGGGCTTGAGGTTGCAGAGGTAAACAAAATTGACAAGGTCTTGACTGTCATGGGGCTTAACTTCTAGGGGATCCCATGACTTAACTGTACCTGCTCCGTTATATGCAAAGACAATCTTATATTGCTTCAATTAAAATCAGGCCTTTGGGATTGTATTTTGGAAGAGAAAAAGGACATCAGTGGACAAACTGGAATCTGAATGAAGTCTGTAGTTTAGTAAATACAATTGTACTAATGTGGATTTCTTAGTTTTGATAATTGTAGGATGATAATGCAAGATATTAACATTAGGGGAAGCTGGATGAAGAGTCTAAAAAAATTCCCTGTACTATTTTGCAACTCTTCTATATGTTTAAAGTTATTTCAAAAAGGAAAAAAAAAAAACCACCTTGACACTAAACAAATAAAAAAACTGGGGCCTTGGTAATTTTACTTATTTATTTAAAATATATAATATCAGATCCTGTTTGGAAGTTTAACAGAAAATAACCTTGTGGGCAGCAGTATACATAATTGCCAAGAAATATTGGCTGAACTAGATTATTTACTAAAGATTAGTCAAAATATTCCCCTTTCCTATAATTAATTATGCAAGCTTCTAAATGTCTGGATTGACACCAAAAATAAAATGTGCCAAAATAGGACCATTGTGCAACTTTGTTACCTAAGAAACTTAAATATAGCTCATGAGTCTAGGTTGTTTTTTTAATGGTGCATTAGATGAGGTCCACATATCTGCAGAACTCATACAGATGAGCCACTTATAAGTAAGTCTCACCAATTCTTTCTCCACACCACTAAAACTGCACGTCAAAGAGAATGGTTGCAAATTAAAGCTGACACAGGCAGCTGTGACTGTAGCTGGCATGTAATCCCAGTTTGTTTTCTTGTCTTTCAGGTAAGCTCAGTGATGTGATCAATAAATCCAGATAATTACAACTATTAGGAAAGTTAAGCGTATTTCTTTCTTTCTTGGCCTACATAATTTCCTCTGGGGTGTCATGGCTATAGGTCCGGTCTCACTGTGGTACGTATTTACCCAATCCATCCACTGCCACCTAAAGCAATGTGACTCAGCCCGGCACCCTTCCCCTTGTGCCCACCTTCCTGCCCATCACAGTTGCTCTTGCACTGGCCAGAGGCCTTGGCGTTGGCAGCCTGTGTGTACTGCAAGTGTGGTCTCAGACCCTGAGCTGCTCTAAAGATTGTCATCCTGACGTCCCTGAGGAAGCACATTTTTCCATCATTATGCACATCTTGTCTTGGATCAAATTGATTAATGAATCGAAGACCTCCTCAAATCCCTCTCTCTGGTGTTGAGCTTTCCACCTGCTTTCTTTTTTCACTGAGCACCTCCTCAACCTTCAGCTTCTTCCCCTACCTTCCATTTCTTCTTCTTCCCTTCCAACTATATCCTTTTCTTCCCCATTCCCTTTTTCTCTTCATCAGATATCGTCACAGAACCTCCCTGCACCTGGAACAGAGTTAGGTCTTGGGGACACAAAGATGAATAGAATGCACTTTTTACTCCAGTGTGCACCTCTCTGGCTGTCACCCTCTGCTGGCCAGACTCAGCCCGTCCTTGCCCAAAGGGGTGGATCCGGGCACAGCCTCCACTGCTCCGCTGTGCTCTCCCTTTCTCTCTCTGCACACTGTAAACCTCCACTTATACCAGACAGTCTCTAAGGTAATACACTGATGAGGAATAACTGTCAAACAGCATGAAGATATTTAATGATGGCTTAAAAAGAGCCTGAGAATAAAGTCGTACGAGAAATTTGTTACATATTTAATTTAGGAAAGATTGTTACAGTACCAGGGGAGGAAAGGAAGAAAATATATTGCTCCCCATAAAAAATGCAGTAAAAGATAAAGCACAAACAGCCCCTCTGTTACGTTGAAATATTGTCATTTTGTGATTAAACAGAGGCAGCAAGGTTGTTTCTGTTTGGCACTTGTGCCAGGGAGGTGAGGGAGAGGGATAAAGGCATCAAGGCTGCAGGTTTGACTCCTTTCTGGAGCTCTGAGGGAATTAAGATGCAAGCAAAGCACAGGAGCACAGGGATGCTGAGGCTCCTCGGAGGAGGAATACAGGGCTTGGTGAGCCAGATGGGCCATGAAATGAACTTCAATTTCAGGCCATTTGACACCTCTCTGTTTTCCTCATCTTGACAGCACTACCAGGAAGCAAGGTCACATTTTTTTTTCCAATGTACAAAAACTAATATTATGTCTTTTTTATCCTGGGAATCTAAGAAAAGAGGCGTCTTGCAAATGAGTCAGCCTGGAGTGTCCAGACAGCTCAGGCAATTTTTGGCTCTGTGCTTTAGCACATTCCCTTCATGGGGTGGATTTCGCTCATGTGTAAGGCACCAGAAAGTGGCAGGCATTTCCCAGTCCGTCACTCATTTGAGCTACTGAACCTGGGATCAATAAATATTCCATTATTGCATTATTTATGGCCAACTATAAACAATTTCTATCATTAAATCTTTGCCTTTTAGTTGTCCCTCATTAGCAAGGGATCAATTTCAGATCCCAGTCTAGGTCATGCCCAGAATTAAAGAAGAGCAATGTGTGAGAATGTTTATTCATATGCATATTTCATATGTTTATTCATATGCATTTTATATTAAAATGGATGCATGATGAAAATTATTTCTACATGTAATATTTTCCTAGTGTTTCAGTTCCAAAAGTAACCTTGAGCTTCATTTCAGACGTTGCGGTGACATGAGAAAAGCGCTGGACAGCACTTAGGTGAGTTTGGGGTCTTAGATCTCCAAGTCTCCAGTAACCAGCTGTGTGTTGTGTCAAGTGAATCATTTGACCCGGTTTCTTCTGTAAAATGCATGGATAGGAATGGTTAATGCCTAAGCTTCTCAATAGCTTCTGAATGCAGCAAATGGAAGAGGATTGCAGAAAGGGGTGGTCGATGACGTGTGGGCACAGAGTTTAAAGGGCGTCGTTTGCTGACTTTCAGAATTCACAGTAAGGCAGTGATAGTGAAGGTCTCTGTATTAAGTCTGAGTGCCCTCTGGAAGACCTGTGAATGTTTAGTGATCAAGTATTTCCTAATACGAGGAGTAATTCTGCCTGGGAGAACACTAGTTGAAAGATTGTGAAAGAGTTGAAAGACTGTCTGTGAGCTGGGGATAATGGAGGATATGTTTTATTCAGTACACAGTGCTACTTTTTGTTTTGTTGTTGTTTTGCTTTTAATGAGAATGTAAATGCTTTGGATGGGCTCGTGCTAACATACCACCGTCCTGTCCCGCAGGCTTCCTTTACTCCTGATCTCCCTACCCTACAGATATTGGCGTTGGTAACACCTGGCCCAAATCACTTAGGAGGAGGCAGAGCTGGTCAGTCACGCAGGCACCAGTTACTGAGCACCTATCACGTGCCGGGCACAGCAGGTGGCTCTGGGATTGCAAGGGAGACGCTTTGGGGTAGCTCCTCCACAGGAGACCTCACGTTCTAGTGAGGAACACTGGCGCGAACATCTTTTCACGAATACTTAAATAGTTACACGTGTGTTAAGAGCTGCGCAGGAGCCCTACAGCGCTGTGCCTGTGTATGGCAGAGGAATCTCATTCAATCTAGGGGCCAAGGGAAGGTTTCCTCAAAGAAGGGATTTTTAAGCAGAGACATGAAATATGAGTAGAAATTATTCTGTTAAGAGTTCAGAAGAAAATGTTGAGTGAGAGGCATAACAAGTTTGAAAACAAAGAGTTGATGTCTTGAGCAAGATTAACATGGATTAGCAAACATATCTCTATGCCTGTTTCTTCAAAACTCATTAGTAAAGGATGGTGTGAAAAAACAAAAATAGGAACTCTCCCATCTTTTCCCCTGAAACTTGCTCCCTGCTCCCTACTCGATATCCCCATTTAGGTTAGTGACTGATATATAGAATCTCCCATCACCTGTTCTGGCAGTTTTGGAGCTGTTCTTGGCTCCTTCTTCTCCATCTCACAGCACAACTATACAGTCTCCAAATGTCATTCTTTCTTTCTGTGGAATGTCTGACGTCTTCCACTTCCTGTCCTTTTTACTTGTCCCCATCCTTCCTTAAAAGGCCCTCACACCTCTGTAATTAGTCTATCCCACTGGAGTGTGAGCTGCTGTCTTTTCCCATAAGGGCTTCCATTCAGCACCAAGTTTAAGATGCATCTTGCTAAAACAACTTCCTCAGACTCACTGACCTTTTCAATGGCTATCTTTGGTCTCCTGTCACCTAAAGCACAAAGCTCAACCTCTTATTCTGCCACTGAGGGTTCCAGATTACATGGGAGTTTATGTCCTTTATTGCCCACCTGAGTTTTTCAGCCTGGCCCCTCTAGGGTATGCAGATGATCTGGTATCATGAGTGGGCATTTTGAAAGAGACAAGTCAGTATATATACAACAGACATTTTGACGAATTACATGATTCTCTAATCTCAATACTCTAGTACTGTAGTCCCCAACTCCCAGGCTGCTGACCGATAGGAACTGGGCTGCACAGCAGGAAGTGAGCAGTAGGCAAGTGAGCAATCAAAGCTTTCTCTGTATTTACAGCCATTCCCCATCACTCATATCACTGCATAAGCTCCACCTCCTGTCAGATCAGTGGCATTAGATTCTCATAGGAGCACTAACCCTACTGTAAATCACATATGTGAGGGATCTAGGTGCATGCTCCTTTTGGGAATCTGATGCCTAATGATCTGAGGTGGAGCTGAGATGGTGATGCTAGCATTGGGGAGCAGCTGCAGATACAGATTATCATTAGGAGAGAGGTTTGACTGCACAATAAATGTAATGCACTTGAATCATCCTGAAACCAACCCCCTTTCCCCCAGGTCCTTGGAAAAATTGTCTTCCATGAAACCAGTCCCTGGTGCCAAAAATGTTGGGGACTGCTGCTGTAGTACAATAGTGACTTTCAGTTTTTTTTTCTGTACTGTGTATTCCTTTTGCTTGTATGTACATATATCTAACAAATTTTCACTACGGTTTAACAGACCTTTGAATTCTGCTTATTATATCCTGTGGCAGGTGTTATTTTCCAAGATGACTCCAACGAGATCTCCCATTCCTCAGGCCCTTCTTCCATGATGACATTGACACTCCTACTGAAAGGAAGGGATGATGTTCTCTCCTCTCGAGTCTGAGTGGATCTGTGACAATAGCCAAAGTGATGCTAGGTGGCTTCTGATGCTGGGTCATAAAAAGCCACGTGGTTTCTGCCTGGATTTCTTGTGGTGTTTGCTTTTGGAACCCAGGCGCCATGCCATGAGGAAGCAGGGAACATATGTGGAAAGGCCCTGCATAGGTATTATGGGCAACGGTTCCAGCTGAGGTCTCTCAGTCTACAGCTGGCATCAACCACCAGACTTGTGAGTGAGGAAGCCTTGAAATGATTTCAGCACAAGCTACCAGCTAACTGAAACAGTA
Source organism: Avahi laniger (assembly GCA_963575035.1). Taxonomy (NCBI): domain Eukaryota; kingdom Metazoa; phylum Chordata; class Mammalia; order Primates; family Indriidae; genus Avahi; species Avahi laniger. Next base: position 23,446 of record CAUYSK010060624.1, read on the forward strand.
CAGAGAAAGAGCTGCCCAGCTGAACCCAGTCAACCCCTAGAACTATGAGGAATAATGGAAAAGTAATTGTTGTTGTTTTAAGGAACTTAGTTTTGGGATGACTTATTATTACAGCAATGGATGACCATGAGCCATACCATAAACCAGTAAAATATAACTTTAACTTAGAAATTTATTCTAAGAAAAAATTTCAAAAGGCAAAAGAAATGCTTTATTACAAATATACTCATACCAACATTACTTGTAACCTGGAAAGAAACTTGGAAGTCCAATTTTTGTTTGTTTGTTTTCCCCTATAACTAGTCATGTTTGCTTTACTACCTAGCTTGTCAGCTCCTCGAAGGCAGGGACTGTGTTTTAAACTTGGCACAAGTAGGTTCCTCTACACTATATTATTTTTTAAACAAAATGATGTAGTCCATAAATATTTGTTGATGATTTATTTTAATAACTTTCCAAAGGCTATTTGGATTATTTTATTTAATCCTTTCAAAGCCTCATTTCATTTTATGGGTGAGGTTAAGAGCCTTGCTCTAAGGTCATACAGGTTTGCAGGTGGTAGCACTGTGTTCTGTATGTACTCAGATCTTCTGACTTTAATCTTAAAACATGTTTCGTGATACCACAGGAGCTATTTGTCCTGAATTTTCTTTCTGACAATGTAGAAACATGATGGATATTCATGTGTCTGGATAGGGCTGTATCTTTGTTCTGTAGCCTTGATGTGCTTTCAAATGGCCTTACTTAAGCTCTGTAGAAACCAACAGCTCAGAATAGGAGTCAAGATGGAAAAAGTGCCCACTGACCTTGGGGTTGCATTCCAGGCTCAGTGATAATGTGTCAGAAGTGCTTACCCTAGAAATACGCTAAGTTTTTTATGTGAAATAGCAAGATGGTTAGTTACTCCGGTATCATAAATAAAAGGTCGAGAATAAAAGGAAAAATAATGCAAAGACCACCAACTGTGGAGTCAGAAAAATCTGAATTTGAAGCATGACTCTTCCACATGCCAGTACTGTGGCTCTGAGCCAGTTTTCCGACCTCTCAGAGCCTCAGTTTCCTCATCTGTTAAATGGGACATAGCAGTTCTCACTTCAATGAGTTGCTGAGAAGAGACAATGAGATAGGAGAGGTATGTAAAATGCTCTCTATGATGCCTGGTTCTTCATAAACATGAAGAATTAGTAGCTTATCATATACAACAGCAAAAAATTCATTTTAGTTAAACTTTTTGTAAAATATAAGAGTATAAATATCACCTGGAACTATATAGAGATTCTCATTCAAAGTTTTTGTGTGACCTTAGGCAAAAACCTTAACAACTCTGGTCCTCAGGGAAGATTTGGCTAGAGGATTCCCAAGATTCCTATCTTCTGAATTTAAAATTCTTACTTTTAAACAGTTACTTATATGACATTACACCATTTGGGTTTTGTTAACCATCTAATTGGTTTCATTGTAATTACCACTGATCCATCACAGTTTGTCTTCCAAATACCAGGTGACCTCCTGCCATTCTGGTATTTGATTTGCTGACAGCTGGAAGATATTTACCCTCTGCAAACATTTCATTTTTACAGTGTCACTGCATTTTTGCAAAGAATCTGATAGTTCCTCTATTCTTCTGGTACATCATTCAATTGAACAGAGCATTTGAGAAGGGGTCAAAGCCATTTTTAAGGCCATGTTGACTGTCTGCTAGTAATGTCCAGCCTTGTCTGCCAAATGGTGTGTCTGTTATCTTAATTTATTCAGTCAGAATTAAATAAAACTAAAATCACAGATGGTGTTTATAATTCATGGAGGTTATCGTTTGCAAAGCATCACAACATAGTCCTATAAATTTGATATTATTATCCCCATTTATAGGTGAGAAATTAAGCCTCAGTTTATGGCCCAGTTTGTATTATGTGACACATAAAATCATGCATCACAACAATGGGGATAAATTCTGAGAAATGCATTGTTAGGCGATTTTTTTTGTTGTGTAAACATCATAGAGTATACTTACACACACCTAGATGGGATAGCCTACCATATCTAGGCTATATAGTATAGCCTATTGCTCCTAGGCTACAAGACTGTACTGCATGTTACTGTACTTAATGCTGTAGGCAATGGGAACACAATGGTAGCTGTTTATCTAAACATATCTAAATATAGAAGAGGTACAGTAAAAATATGGTGTTATTTAATATAATCTTATAGGACCACTGCTGTAGATGCAGTCCATCATTGATCAAAATATTGTTCAATGGATGTTCCATTGTTTTCAAACCTTTCCTCTGTTTCTGTATAAACGGAGGGACAGGGGCATATAACTATACAGATAAACAGAAATAAGCAATTTCAGAGCTAAGTCTCTAAGTTTCGTCTTGGTTCTAGAGATTGCCCATTCTACCTCACAATGTGTTTTTCTGTTGGAGAGATTTGGTGTCATTCATACCGTCTGGATCAAGGAAAAAATTGCTAACCAATCTCTAAATATTTCTCTTGAATATAAATTAAAATATCAGCAAAATAGAAATGAGAATACAATGTAGCTACTAGGGGATCAAGGAAAGAATAATCTCTAAAAATGTCATCTTTCCACAATTTAAAAATAGGAAATAGATTTACATGACAGTTGTTAAAATCATGATGATGCAATGATGAGGCAATCTCAGAGATTGCATGATGGCAGCAAGCCCGGGACAATTAAGAGGAGGTAGTGAGAGTATGGTGCTTTTTTGATTCTCTTCAGACCCTACAGGCCCCACCCTCTACTTTGTTCCTGCCTAGTTACTCCAAGGCTAGATCCCTACAACCTAGCTACATAGCTTTGGGTTAAATATCTGGAAAAGTAGGAGTTTCATTATTATAGCATGCTAAACCAGAACAATGCAGTCAGTACCGGGTAGTGAGTGTAACTGAGTGATACAGGGAAAACTGGCATGGTCAGAGAGACAGGAGGCTTCCCTAAGTCTTAGTTTCCTTTCATCTGTAACATTTAACTGTAACAGCAAAATGTTTCCTGGTGATTATAAAGTTAGAATAGAAGTCGGTCCATAGATCAAATTTAAGTCCCGGCTATACTGCTGAATGTGTTCAATGAGTGACATCGGATCTAGATTTTATTTTTTCCATTTATTCATTCAGGAATTAGAAATTGTAACAACTTATCTCATATGAGATGTTACTTATACAAACCAAATATAAGAAATGAATATTCTCCAATCTTATATGTTCATTCTCAAGGAAGAGCTTTGGGATGCAACATGGACTTGAGGATTCAGAAAGGTATAAACAGAGAGACGGAGTTAAATGAGAAATGTGAATAAATGAAAATTGAGGAAACAACAGCAAAAGAAAGATAGTTTTGTTGAGTAGTTAAGATATGTAGTGTGTTTTATACACATCATTTCTAGTTTTCATAGTAGCCCTGAAAGGAAAACAATTTAATCGCCATTTTACAGGTTCGGCAGCTGAAGATTAATAACATGCTTAAAAACCCTAAATGGTAACCAAGAGGGTTCTTTTTCCATTAGAAGCAGAGAAGTGTTGGTAGAGAGTCTGTTGGCCTGAAAGTGAGGTAGATAGCTATCTATTCTTGTCGGACCACTCTAGCAGGTCTTAATAGAAGCAAAGAAAAGAATATGAAAATAAGAATGTTTAAGAGGTTGGAAAATTTGAGGAGACTTTTGGTTTCTGGGGGTCTTTGGCCTCTTAGCAATTTGATCACAGATTGTTGAATTGGAAGCTTTGGGGCTTCTGGGAGTGTGAGTTCCTTAAACACCTTTGAGCTGAGCTGGGCCCTAGATGGCTTATGTCTTTGGGGCTAAAGAAACTTCTGGCAAGACAGCAGTGCTTGATTCTGTAGAGAAGACAGGTCCATAGGAAGGCAGGTTGGAGCATCAGCTTGGGGCACTTTCTGCTCAAAGTAAAGAGAGAAGGTGCTGCTCTGTTTAACAGGTAAGGAATCCTCAACTCAGGACAAATGCTTTTTCTAGGAATAGAGAATTTGCTTTATATGGCCCCATGCTTTTGCTGTGCCTATAAAAACTGTGACATGACATGGACTACATGAAGTGAGGAATCCCAGCAATGGCTACATTTTTTAAAAAAAAGTAAATATGCCCAGAAGGATATCCACTTATAAAGATTCAGGCTACATTGTTTCATATATACTCTCCATGATATAACCAACATAACAAAGCTACTATTAATATATACTCAGTCATAAGTTGAAATAATTTAATACTCATTTGGCAGATGATCGATGACATATATTTTAAAATGTGGACCATTTACCCAATTATAAAAATGATCACAAGAGAATGAGATGACAAGCTACAGACTGAGAAAAAACATTTTCCAAAGACATATCTGAAAAAGGACTGTTATCCAAAATATACAAAAAAATTAAAACTCAAAATGAACAACTTGATTAAAAAATGGGCAAAAGACCTGAAAAGACACCTCACCAAAGAAGACGTACAGATGGCAAATAAGCATATGCAAAGATGTTCCATATCATATGTCATTAGGGAATTACAAATTAAAACAACAGTGACATACCTTTACACACCTATTAAAATGGTCAAAATCCAGAACACTGACAACATCAGATACTGGAAAGAATGTGGAACAACGGGAACTTTCATTCATTGCCAGAGTGAACGTGAAAGTATGGTCACTTTGGAAGATAATTCGGTAGTTTCTTACAAAACTAATCATACAATCCAGCAATTATACTTGTTGGTATTTACCTGAAATGAGTTGGAAATTTATGTACACACAAAAACTTGCAAATGTTTATAGCAGCTTTGTTCATAATTGCCCAAACGTGGAAAAAACCAAGATATGCATCAGTAGGTGGGTGAATAAGTAAATTGTGGTACATCCAGACAATGGGATATATTCAGTCCTGAAAAGAAATGAGCTATCAAGTCATAAAAAGACATGGAGGAACCTTAAATACATATTAGTAAGTGAAAAAAAGTCAATCTGAAAAGGGTACATGCTGTATGATTCTAATTATATGACATTTTGGAAAAGTCAAAACTACGGAGAGAATAAAAATCAATGGTTGCCAGGGGTTTGCAGGTAGGTGAGAGTGAATAGGCAAACAGAGGATTTCCAGGGCAGTGAAACCCCTGTGCATGGTACTATAATGGCGGATCTGTACCATTATTCATTTGTCCAAACTCACAGAATGTGTAACACCAAATGTAACCCCTGATGTAAACCGTGGACTTGGGTGGTAATGATGTGTCAATGCAGGTTCATCGAGCGTAACACATGTCCCACTCTGGTGCAGAATGTTGTAGTGGGGGAGGCTGTGAGCGTGCGGGGCAGGGTCTATGTGGGAACTCTCTCTGCTTTCCACTCAATTTTGCTGTGACTTTAAAACTGCTCTAAAAAATAAAGTTTAGTCTTTAAAAAATAATATATACACAGAAGAAAAAACAAAAATCAGCCCAAATTCCACCATTCAGTGATAATTAGTGCTCACTTTAGCATACATCTTTATAATTTGATCAGCAATTATTCATGGAATACCTACTATATATCAGGCATTGTTCTTGGCACTGGGAATATAGCAATGACTCAAATAGACAAAAATCCTTACCCTGTAGCATTTACCTCCTAAGGTTGGGAGAGGGCTCAGAAAATAAGCAAAGTAAATAAGCAAACTATTAATATACGGTATCTTAGATGTTAGATGTTAGTAAATTCTGTGAAAGAATACAAGCAAGGGAAATAAGGAGGATATGTTAAAAAGGAGGTCCTATTTTAAGTAGAGCACTTAGAGAATTCCCTATTTTTGTCATTTGAGGAAAGACCTACAGGAGGTGAGAAAATGAGCTATAAGGATATTTTGGGTAAGATGTTTTGAGCAGAAGGAAGAGCATGTGAGGACCCTGAGGTTTAAGAAACAAGAAGGAGGCAAATATACTTGGAGTAGAGTAAGCAAGGAGGAGTTTTGTGAGTGGAAGGTGGACAAGAGTCGGCCGGATCAATTAGGGCCTTATAGCCCATTGAGATGACTTGGCTTGTAATTGAAGTGAGACAGGAAGTCATTGAATGATTTTGAGCAGAAGAGTGATATACTCTGACTTATGTTTTAATGATCGCTCTGGTTGCTATTTAGAGACTAGACAATAAGCAAAGAGAGTTATAACAGGGAGATTAAGCTATTTTAATAACTCAGATAAGCCATAATGTTGGCTTGGACCAGAGTGATATCAGAGGAGGTGGAGAGAAGTGGTCGGATTTTGGGCATATTGGGAAAGGAGGGCTGACAGGATTTGTCAGTGGATACATGGGACATAAACACTGGTGTGGAGTCAAGGATAACTGCAAGGTTTTTGGCTTCAGTGTGTTGAAATACGGAGTTGGCATTAATTGAGATGAGACAGACTTTGAAAGAAGTAGCTTTTATGGGGACCAAGAACTCAGGAGTTTGGTTTGGGGTATGTTAAGTTTGAGATACTTTCTATCCAAGTGGAGATGTGGATAGGTAGATTTAGAGAACATTAAGAGGTCTGGACTAGAAATATTCATGTGGGAATTATTAGTCTGAATGTGGTATTTAAAGCCAGGAGGCTGGTTAAGATCACCAAGGACACTGGTAGAGAGAGGATATTGATTGCTTGAATTGTCCAAGAGAAAGAGAGCAAAGGTATGAGAGGAATTTCTAATCTGTACACATTTTGATATAATCATCTTCTAGCATGGTGATTGCTTTGTTGTATTTCACTTAGCAATTATAGCATGAACATTTTCCCATTTTATCATATATTCTGCAATATCACTTTTAATGAGTATCTTATGAGTGTATCATAACACATGCACCCAATCCCTTTTGTTAGTCTTTTGAGTTGCTTACAATTTTCTCATATTATAATATTTTCAGTGACTATACCTGTACATACGTATTAGAATATGTCTTCATTTCTTAAGGATAAATTTCTGGAAGTGAAATTGTTGGATCTTTTGTTACATTTTGTTGAATCTCTCTCCAAAAAAGTTATAACAAGAAACTATACAAGAAAATTCTATTTCTTTGCACCTTCCCCAAACTAGGTTCTATTAATATTTGTAACCTCCAATTTGATAGACGAAAATGACTGAATATAAAATTTTATTATTTCACTTTAGTATTTTGTATGATTACTAATGCAGTTGAGCACCTTTTCTTGTATACCGGTCATTTGGATACGATGATTTCTTTTGCTTCTTAGCTATGGCCCAGTTCTAGGTTAAGATGCCCACAGAGCACTTCCTGCCTCTCTTCTCCTCTGTCAGTGGAGCCCAGCCTGGGGTTGGCTCTCATTGGCTTAAGTATGAGGATCAGATTCAAGGACTGTCTTCACCTTTGTATCGTTAGTGAATATGGTTAGCCTTGGCCTTAAGGAGGCCTCTTCTTATAAGTTTGCCGTTTACCAACTCCACCGCCGAAACAGTATATTAAAGAGTAAGGTGAATTTTCTGCTAATGTTTTGCCCCAAATCAAAGTTTATAAGTTCAAGAAAACAAGATCTTTGAGTTAGACCCAGTCAAAGATTAGTCAGCACCAAGATATTGTCATTCTCATACTTCTTTTTTATCCATTTAAAAAATTCTCACATGTATTGCCGTATAGTTAACTGCTTAAGTTCATTTCAGAAAAAGTTACTACTACTATTTTTACATATTGGAGGAATAAACCATATTTGAAACTTGGCAAATAATTTCAACTTTTTTTTTTCTTTTTTTTGAGACAAAGTCTCACTGTACTGCCCAGGAGAGTGCCGTGGTGTCAGCCTAGCTCACAGCAACTTCAAACTCCTGGGCTCGAGTGGTCCTCCTGCCTCAGCGTCCCAAGTAGCTGAGACTACAGGTGTGCATCAGTGCATCCAGCTTTTTTTTAAATTATTATTCTTTTTAGTGGAGCCAGATTATCCGCTCTTGCTCAGGCTGGTCTCCAACTCTTGACCTCAAGTGATCCTTCCGCCTCAGCCACCCGGAGTGCTAGGATTACAGACAATGAGCCACCGTGCCCGGCCTCAACTATTTTTATTTCTTTTGCCTAAATGTTTTAGGCTTTGGCAAAGTCAAAAGTATTCTTTGCCAAGCTAATCCACCTTTATTTTCTAATTCTTGTGTATTTAAAAGGAAATCTTATCTGCCTGATTTTGATTTCTTTACCCTCAAATTGTCAAATGCAGTTTATTAAGATGTGCTGAGTGTTCAAAAGAATTTGGGGCTTTCCTCTTTTTATAGAACCAGGATATGTCATTTTGTTGGCTGAAAATACAACTTAACCCTTAAGAGGATAAAATTCAATCTGAAAATTTTGAAATCATGAGCTAAGAGAATAATCACTTTGGCATTTTTCTTTTTCTAGTTATTATTTTCATTTGATTTTCAATTTTTATTTAAAAAAAGAAAAAAGTGAAGTTTACAGGAAACATATCGATCAACTATATCCCAAGTCATGACTACCTCAGAGTTTTAAAGCCTTTCAAGAGGCCTCTGAGAGAACTGCAGTGAAATTATATTAATAGCATTTTCAAGGGGCCTGTTCCAAAATGCTGGCTGACATTTTTCCTTTAGTACATACTGTCTTGGAATGATCTGGCCTTTGAGATGTGTCAGCAAATAGGCCCAATGAATAAGCAAGTTTTCATAAGTTTTATTGCTTTGAGTCATTGGTAAATCTAACGTACATTTGGAATCAGAATAGTTTTTAAAATTTTAATTTAATTATGACCTGATTATTTGATTATAACATTGGTTTTTTTTAATAATTTTATGCTTACAGAGTCAATCTTTAAGTGAGAAATCTTCACTTGTTTACCAGAAAGAAGAAAAGAAAATTATGAAAAGGAAAAAAATCATACCACTAGAGCAATATGAAAAAACAAAAACCAGGACCAAGTAGTGGTAGTGGAAAGACTTCTGTTACATTTTCTGAACTGGATGCTGTAGGCATCACTTAGCTTTCCATATCTTCTTTGTTTTTATCTTTTTAACTAATATAATTCTACTGAAATAGTAGTTTTGAAGTAATATTTGAAAATTGATTTTTGTGTACTTTTTCTGTTTCAAAATGGAAGACTAAACACAATTTTTAGTATGTTCCTTCAGTCCAAATATTTAGAAATAACAGGAAAAATTGTTGTTCATTTGTTTTAGTAATTAAATATATAGTTCATGCTCAGAACAACTCTCAGTATATCACAAAATGGGAAAAATCCCAGCAGAAGGAAGACATCGTAATTCCGGTAGGGAAGTGCTGAACAAAGAAGGAGCAGAATAAGTATGTTTCATAGCAGAGTTTGTGGAAGTGAAAGGCAGGAGGTGGTCTAAGAACAGCAATGGGATTGTGGGAGCCAGAAGTGTGGGACTTTTGGACACAGAGACAAGGTGGCGCTCTTGATGACTGATGATAACCTGGAAAGGAGAGGAACCCTCATCCCCAGAAGACCAGCTAAGAGGCGCATAGCCCAGTGACACATCTGCCTTTCCCCTGCTCCTGCTAACACAGACCCAAAACATTGTGCTGGGAAGTTTTAGCAACTTGAACCCCTCCCTCTAGACAATGTGGGCAAACAAGATATAAGGTAATTGAAAAGAGACAGCAGCCACAAAATATAATCAATGGAATTAATATTCAGAGAGATATAAGGGATAATGTGATAACATAAAACAAGAATAGACAGAAAAAAGAACTAGAAATCTTGGAAATAAAAATTGTTGAAAAAAATTAGTAGGTAGGCTAGAAGAAATATATGCTCATTGTAGAAAGCTGAGAAATTACTGAAAGCTATGAAAAAGTTGGAAATATTACCCATAAATCTAGCACTCAGAGATTTCATTCTAGTCTTTTTTTTTTTTTTTTAAGACAGAGTCTCTCACTCTGTTGCCCGGGTAGAGTGCAGTTGTGTCAGCCTAGCTCACAGCAACCTCAAACTCCTGGGCTCAAGTGATCCTCCAGCCTCAGCCTCCTGAGTAGCCGGGACTACAGACACGTGCCATGACGCCCAGCTGATTTTTCTATTTTTTAGTAGAGACAAGGTCTCACTCTTGCTCGGGCTGGTCTTGGAATTCCTGAGCTCAAGCAGTTCTCCTGCCTCGGCCTCTCAGAGTGCTAGGATTCCAGGCGTGAGCCACCGCACATGGCCTTTAGTCATTTTTTCTTCACATTTTTATATAATTCTTACCATACTAAATGCCTTTTTTCCCCCAGGACAGTTTAGGAAAAAAGATCACTCAAGGTGCTACTGGGTACTGTTCTCACTAATTAATATATTTTATCTGTTGACTTTTTTATCATAAAACATTTTGGAACATTTTATTATAATGTCTTACTTTAATACAGAGTCCAAACATAGGGCTCGTGCTTAGCTATTTAACATTCCGATGACCCCTTCATTATCTTCTTTTCATATTAACTTTGGTAAAGATAGGAGCACACACTTTCTCTTTAAATGTAGAGTGTTACTGTCATGCTTAATATTTATGACTCTTATAATTACTGTTATAAGAGATCCACTATTACTAAAAACTTCAGCTCTTGGGTTAATAATCCTGTACTTTAATGAGCTCTAGGTAATTATACTTTGAAGTCCAAGACTTCTTTTCAAAAATTGTAAATGGAGGACTTTTTATTTTTTACATAACTATGTAATTTTAATTTCATGTTGAAGAGCAATGAAAATTTGCACATTATAGCACAACTGTAATTTTGGAGGGAAAAATCAGTAATAGACTAGGTAATTTTAATTTAGGCCACTTCTACAAAGGATAGTCAAAATACACTGAGAAAAATTTTCTTCAGAAGCTAGAGAATTAATCTATTACTCACCTTGATAAAATAGCATACAAATAGAAAGATCTATGGAACAAGTTGGTTCTCTGTTTTATGAAAATGGTTTTGTTCAAGCCAAGCACTAATGTCAAATGGAAAATAGATATTTCAATTGCCAGCTCTCCTCTAACCAGGTAATGCAGCCACATTGGCATAACCAGAATCATAGCAATTTTGAGTCTTAAAAGTAGACACATTCTGCTCCCTTTCCTGCATTAAGCTGATTCCCTGTTGCCAGCTGACCTCCCTTGTGGCAGATGTCTCCACTTGTATTTTCCTGAATCTCAAGATTTAATGTTAGGTAAAGTTTTAGCTCTGTAAAATCATGATAATGCTTCCAAATTTTATTTTTTCAACTTGGCTTATTTTGAGAGCAACGCAGTTGAATGTTTCTATGCTTCCCTCCCGGAGTGTCCAAGCACCTGGCCTTGGAAGAGCGGAGTGCTGGGGTGAAGGGGACTTGGAACAAACTCAGTACACCTGCAATGATACTGGCCTCTAGGGTTGTATCCTATTAGCTAAGAGATTATGAACAACTCAAGGCAGGAACTCTGGCTTAGAGATCGTCCATTGGCTTAGCTCCTGGCACAACGTCTTGCAAATAATATAGTGGATAAGAGCATGCTCGTAAAGGCAAGTTCCAAGTGTTAGACTCATGGCTCTAAAACTTGATTGTGTGACCTTCCATAGGTTACTTAACTTCTTTAAGCCTGAGTTTTTAATCTCTGTAAAATGAGAATAATAGTTGTGATTAAATAGATAATATAATCTATGTAACAAGTTTAGCATAGTGTCTCTAAGTGTTTGACAGAAAGTTGTTTCTAAGTAATAATAGCACTGACTCTGCTTGGACATACTTAAGGTGCTAAAAAATTTATCTTCAGAAGTTTTATGTTCCTCAAGGCTGAGCATATGTGAGAAATAATAAGTAGTTATCTTTTGATTAAATAGTGTTGTTAACACATTTCCATATGTAAATATTGGAAAGATCAGTTGGCACATAAGAGAGATTTGGGGAAGTCCATTTTTAACAAGCCAGGCAATCGAAGGGGTTCTCTCAATAATGCCTATAATACAGGATTTGATGAAGATCAGTTTTGTAATATTTATAGATCCTCCTTTTTCTGTATGAAGCAGTTTATCTCTTTAGACAGTTTGACAAAAAAACATTACTTTTTGAAGTCAAATTCTGAAAGACATACCATATTTTGTTATCTTCTCCTGAAAACATATGCTTCATTTCCTTGAACAACCTCCCTGTCAGTTCATAGATTTACCTTTCTGGAGAGTTGTTGTTGGGAGAAGAGATTTATTTTATAGACAAATTAACTAGAGCAAAAAATTTTACTTCAGCAGTACTGAATTTATAAATTCGACTTTTGATTAAAATTAACCTCTTATCCCTACTTGTTGCAGTTATGAGACCTACAACAAGATGACCATAACTTTGTGGCTTTCTTAAATGACTAAAATTAAAAAAAGATTAGAGAAAACATAAAAATCTACGTTTATCTCCTGATCTCTCTGATGTGTTTATAGTATGAATCACTGTGTAGTATAAGCATGTCATACATATATTTGAAATAGTAGCCTCTTGAATTAACACTCTTAAGAAGAATACTTTTAGGTTTCAATTAATAATGAAAAATTCACTAGCGTATGGCTTATTTATAATTGTTTCCATGTTAATTAGTTCATTTAAAAATCACTTTATTTTCATAGGATGCAAAGGAAAGCACAAGCATGCAGGTTTATGCAAACTGTAATTAGGCATATGAAGAAACGCATCAGCATTTTAAAAAGGGAAATGGTACTTAAGAAACAGACTTTTTTTAAAGTTTACTCACATTGACCCACTAGGCAATGTCAAGAGAAAGTCAAAACTCAAACCACTAGAAAATTGGATCTGTGCCGCTAGAAAATTGGTGCAACCCAAAGTGTCAAGCAAGCAACTATGAGCAAAATCTGTGCTTCGAATGAGATTAAAGCACAATAATAATAATAATTACTTGTTTTTATTATAATGTAACCTGAATTTTTCTAGACCTCATCAGCCTGTGGATATAAATTAGGTCACCTTATTAGTCATTATTCAAATTACCCTGGCTCATTGCCTCCACCCATATAATAGAGTTCTCTGAAAAGTCTTATTCTGTTATTTCTGCCAGTCTCTAGGTATGCTCAACAACAAGCTTGTCCTTGCTGTATCCTGTTGCTCCTCTGCTAGCGATGACTCTCTAAAGACCATAGTCTCTTCCACTTTCCTCATCTGCTGCTGCCCTCCTGGCAACTACGGGTACCTTTGCTGCTCTATCGGTTTCCATTACTAAGGCACGGAGCCAGCCCTATGTCCAAGGTCCATGCTATTCAATGACAGAGTATAGGAAGAAGAATGCTCCTTTCCCCATTGGCTTGTTCTCTGTGAGTGGAGGTACACAGTGGCCTTAGTATGGAACAATTCTTCCATGGGACTTTACCGCTCTGCATGGCAGCAGACAGGAGTCTGATGCAGGCAGAGCCAGGAGACAAACCCAAGTTAACAGATCTCTTAAAAGATTATGGATTTCTTCTAAGTCAAATTCTCATGCACTTTGGTCCTCGTGTGCACTGAACTTTTTTTTTTTTTAAACTAGTCAAGTACAGTAGTGTACTGAACTTTTTATCAAGTCCACCATGCCATTTTGTCTAGCCATCATCATAATCTTCATAAGAGATAATACATGCAACTCTTACCATGTGTCAGGGACTGTTGTATAATTCATCTAGCTCTTACAAACATCATGAATAGGAAATTGTTTTTATCACCTTCTCAAATAAGAAAACTGAGGCCCAGAAAGTTTAAGTAATATGTCCAATGTCATGGAGCTAGTAAATGGTAGAGCTTCATTTCAGGGAAATTTGAATCTTAAATTTGAGTCAAGATGAGGAGCCCATTAGAATAATAATAAGTAATAATACTAGCTACTATGACAACTTTATAGACACTATCTTATTTAATCATCATGAGCTCACCAAGAGGTATTAATCTCAATGAATTGTAGAGATAAAGAAACAGGGAAACAAAGAATGAGTAATTTTCCCAAAATCCTCTAGCTAAAAATGAGAGAGCCATAATTTGAACTTATGTATGTCTGATTCTAAAGCTCTTTGTTATGTGTGATGTCCTCAGAAAGTTACCTTTTCTGTCTGTATGAATGCTTGGTGATTGGATATTGTCTTCTGCAAGTGTTTGAACTTCGGATTTCAACTCTTCAATTTAAAGAAGCAATCTGTGCTTAGTATTCTTAGATAAGTTACTCAAGTGTTCCCAACCTCAGTTTCTTCATCTGTGAAATGGGAATAATAATAATAGAACTTACCTCACAGGGCTATTGTGAGGCTCAAGTGAGATCATTCTGTAGAGTTCACAGTTCCTGATATGCAGAAGTGCTCAGGCTGTTAGCTGATATTGGCATTATTAAGACAATTAGACACTGAGTAATATGCTGCTAAGCAGTCAAATTATAAATTTCATATGGAAAATCAAAGCTACCCCATTAATCTCTCAAGAAATTTCAAATTTTAAAAGCCTAACAAATAGTTGTCTTTAAAGTTATTTTCCACACAAAGAAAGCAATTCTGTACAGCTGAAGAAGGGGAATTCTCTTCAAAAGTTAAGACTGGGAAGGCAAATCTGTCACCCTGCCTGCAGCAGAGACTGCTCAAATAATAGTTCTAAATAGATTGTGATCCTGTGGAGGAGGAGGTCATGAGCTGAAAGGGAGACTTTGTAGATGAGATTTTAACTAAATGAGAAGAGACAAGTTATTTCCTGTGATCTTGGAAAGGGAATTTCAACAACTCAAGACATTTTGATATTTGAATAAGCTTGGAGAAATTCTTTATATGACTATGAAAACCAACTAGACATGAACAGAGAAAAAGAAACAGACAAAATTCACCTTTTTTCTTTTTGCTTTTCTCTTTCAACTTTAATCATCTGTGTAAATAAGATTGGCAGAGACTTTGGTATTCATGAAGCTATAAACACAGAAGGAAAAGATTCTATAATATTAGAGTGTATATAATTATGTATTTACCAGTAAATTTGAAAACAAACTGTGTTTACAATATTATAATAAACTGCAATCTGAAAAATCTCGACTGACCTCATCCAAGCTATTCAACTTTGTCTCCACACGAAATCTTGCCTCTAGTTTTGCTCTCACCCATTTCCCACCACAAACTGTTCCCTTTACCAAGGATGTGCTCTGCTCCCTTGGTAGCAGAGCCCAAAGCCCATCAATCTTTCAAAGCCCAGTTCAAGTCTTAATTGCTCTAAGAAACCTGCTTTGGTTACTTTAAGCCTTGTGGTAAGTAGAAAAAATGAAGACTCTGAAGTCAGATTTGTCTTGGTCCAAATCTTGGATTTGCCATTTACTAACTGACCTCACTTAACCTCTCTGAGTCTCGGTTTTCTCATCTTTGGAATATAGTGCTCTATAGTCATTATTAAACATAATAATAGTACAAACTTTTATTATATGGCTCTTGTCATGCTAAGCTCTTATTTAACCTTTTTTTATAACTACATATTTTAGACCTAGGCTGCCAATTCTGGACATGGTGGACTAAAACATAGCATCAGCCTTACCTCCAACTATTATAAAACTAGAAAAACTACATGGGACAAATTTCCACTCTTTAGGCAACATATAGCATAGCACTATGATCACAGACAGAAGGAATACACATGAGGTGAGCTCCATATGCACTCAAGCTTTTTGCATGGGGATACTTTCAAAACTGTAATCTCAGGCTGTAGAACTCAAATAGAGAGCAGTGGTCTTGTGAGATGTAGAAGACAGGGATCATATTTTGGGACTGCTGAGGCAGCTGGAATTTGTGGATCAAAGTAGTGAAGAAGAGAGAATGTTTAGAAAAAGAGCTTTGGAAATCTGTGTTGGGGCCGCCTTGAACCTTTGGGTGAATACAAAAAGGACACACATTAAAGCAAGATTCCACGAGGCCTGGAAGAGAATGGTCTGGGGAGTGTGAGCTGAACAGCGTGGTTCTAAAGATTTTATTGTGCTAGGAGACTCTGGAGTCCACTAGCCAGAGTGAAACTGGGAATTCACCTGAGACAGCAGAAAGGCCACACCTTAGAAATAGTAAAGATTTCTCTAGACCTAACCTACCGAAATCTAAAATTAAGCCTCGATAGGATCAAAATGATTCACCAGTAAATTAATGGGCTAGTAATGCAAAACTTAACACTCTTTAAAGAAGACAATAAAAATTCAAAATCTTAACAAAATTGCTAGACATCTGAAGAAGCAGAAAAGGGAAATGTAGGATCTTTTTATTAGGTGGCAAGCACAATATTTTTGAAACAGTGGCATATCATATCTATGTTGAATTTTTCTGTGTCTAATATCACCTGGCACTTGGTAGAAATTTAATGTATATTTGGGGAATCGAAATAACCAGCTTTCTATTACAAGCCCTGTTTAGCAAGATCGAATTTTATACTTTAGTTATTTTGCAAACTTTATTTGTCCCAAAGCAAGTTACTTAAAACATAAATTGATCACACAAAAGTATGCCTAAGTTTAAAGCAGGGAGACTTAAATTACATATTGCTAAGGAATGTTTTTCGATAATTTGGTTTCTCAACTCAAAAAGCATGCTTTTAGCTTATCCTCTCTTTTTGAAAATCTTGAAAGAATTAGTACCTATTTCTATGCAATTGACCTGATGTTTTTCTCTTTCCTGGTATTGAATACGGTGTGTAAAAAGGAAGAAGGAAGAGACCTCATGCACTTATATACAGATTCATGTTGGGGATGGTTGAAAATAACATTGGTTAGCATGGTTTGAAGTTATTTTCAATTTTCTTTCTCATTTATTCGATGCATGTATATTGGGGAATGAGCTATAACGAAACAACATGCTCACTGCTAAGGTCATAAAAATGAACAAAGTAAGGTTCCTACCCTCTAAGAAATCACAGACCAGTGGAAAAGATAAGATGCATGACTGAGCAAATGAATATAATCATGCCCAATTCTATTATTTTTTATAAATTAACTTCTATATTAATCATTATTGCTATATACAGGGCATCTATCTGGTGCTTTGCCGATATTATTCCATTTGCATCCCCAAAGAAAGTGTCATTCTCATTTTAGAGCAGTGGAAACCAAGGCTTAGAGAAGATATACCACAGGCCTGTCAAGGATGGAGTCAAGATTTGAAGCCATTCTGTCTTTCTAGTCCCTGATCTTTTAACCAGAGCCCACTACTATTCGAGATGGACTTTAGCCAAGCTTTTCAGCCTACAACATGAATGCATAACTTTTAATCATGCCCAAGGTAAAAAATAAAAAAAAATCGCAAAAGAGGTTGGAGGAGCTCATCTTCCCTTGTTTTGGTAATTTTTATCTTATACTTTCTTAAACTCAGATAAAGAATCACCAAACACACAGAGGAAGAAAAAGTCAGATTCATTTTGCATTAGCCATATGTTTCCATTTAAAATATCATTTTGGGAGATGATGGTGGTTGGGAGCAGCACACGTGTGGTGATTTTGCACATAATGTCACATGCTGAGTCCCTGTTCTGCCAAGGAGTGTCAGCTGCTCTCTGAAGCTGTGCTTCCTGCTGAGTGGAGTCATGCAAAGGCTTCCTTTGTGCTAACTTCAGTTCCGTGGCAGTTGGAGGGGGTGATCGGCATGGGCACTAAGACCCTCGCATGTAAACATGTGTTGGCTCTCTGCTGTGTTAAAAGGTAGTGGCTGGGGTGGCAGGGCTACAGTTCTTTGGTCCCTGGCTGTTTTGGAGCTTGCTTTCCGGTAGGGGAGAGCCTCCTATGACCAGGGACATAGCTAAGGCCAAGAGCAGGGGGAGCACAGTGCTGTATAAAGTTACTGCGACAGTCCCAAAGAAGTGCTGTTGCCAAGGGGAAGCTGACTTCCAGGTCGAAGGATAAAGAAAGGAAGTTAAAATTACCGATTCTACTGTGCAGGTTTTATTCACCTATGCAACGTTGTTTACTCCTCAACACAGCAATGTGAGGGATGTGTATATTTTTTATTTAAAAAATTAGACAAGTGTAACTAAAAGTTAAAATAACATTAGAGCATATACAATGAAAAATAACTCCTCAACTCACTTCAAACTCTCAGTCTATCCCTGAAAGCAACTAGAATGAAAGGATTCTTGCTTGTTTTTCTGGTAATTTTCTTATTAAATTTATGTGCACTTTTCTGTGTATGTACCTTTTATTTTTATACAAATGGGGGTATACTAAATATCCTCTTCTGGGCCTAACGGTTTTTACTTAGTATATCTTAAGATGATTTCAGAGACAATAGGTACATATGGCTTCTTTATTTTTTATAGCTACATAGTTTTCAATATGTATGTTGGACTTTTGAGGAGCCAATAAATAGTGCCTCTTTTCCTCTGCCCCTGCCTCTGGGTTCTAAACAGTTTGAAAAAGAAAATAAATGGGTGGCAGATGGAGCCCACAAATTTAATTTTATGGCAGGCAGAGGCCAGACCAGAAGTTGGGGTTTTATATAACAAGCAGGCTTGTTAATACTGAACCTGCGTATGTAGATCCTAATGTGTAGCCAAGAGCAGTTCCCAAAAGGAAGAGGAGAGCTGAGCGAAGATCTGTCACTCAGGTAAGTCACACACCTTCTCAGGGGTAGAGCTGGTAAAGGTCAGGAGGCAAGCATCGGATGCTTTAAATATCCATTTCCATGGAAACCAGCAGGGGGTAAGTAGAAGTCACTCTTCTCTGACAGCACGGACAAAAGATCTTTATTTAACTAGTCCCCAGTGGACAGATGTTTAAGGTATTTCCATTTCTGCTATTGGGCATGCATTTTTGTTATTCTGTTTTATACAAAAGGAAACTGAGGCTCTGGGATGTTAAGTGGTCAAGGTCACACAGCTAATGAGAGGCAGCATCAGAATTCTGAGTCACTGACTTCAAGTCCAGGGATCTTTTCATTTTTCACAGCCTCTACTCCTCACCCAATTGCTGATATCTGTACGGAAAATCGTTAACAGTCTGAGTCAATGTTAGTTAAATCCTCCTATTTTTTCCTCACCATCCCTATGTGAGGTGATTGAGGCAGCAGTTATTCTCTCCATTTTACAGAAAAACAAAGTAAAGTTCAGAGAG
Source organism: Avahi laniger (assembly GCA_963575035.1). Classification (NCBI taxonomy): domain Eukaryota; kingdom Metazoa; phylum Chordata; class Mammalia; order Primates; family Indriidae; genus Avahi; species Avahi laniger. Next base: position 42,460 of record CAUYSK010060624.1, read on the forward strand.
ATGGTGACTTCCTCACTTAGCATCACCAGTTAGCGGCGGGATCTGAGACTCAGCCTCCATTCTTCTCACTTCAGAGCCGCCGTCTCTGTCTCAGAGAACCTTGAGCCAGGCAGTGAAATACGGGTTCAGACCGAGAGGAAGGAGCAGTGCTACCAAGGCCACGCTGTGGGGAAAAGGCAGGGTTTGCTCCAGCGTGACAAGAGTCTCCTCGCAATGATATATAATGTGCTTGGATAGATTTAGCATGCGCGTGTGTGGTCTGTGTATCAGAGCTGCCTGGGAAATATTGAAAATACATGAATTCATAGGCCCCATTTAGACCTAATGACTATCTGGGAAGAAAACTAGGAATCTGCATTTTAACAAGATATTTAGGGTATTCTGATACTGTGGGAGACTCATAATCAGAAGAATTGAGGCTGGAGACAGTGTGTTATTGCAGAAAGAAAACGGGTTTTGGAATTGGCTAAACCAAAATTGATTCCTCATTCTGCCATTCACTAGGTAGGTGAATTTGGGGAAGATACAAACCCCACTGAATCTCAGCCAGCTCACGTTACAAGTCTGTCATGAGGATTGAATGAGATGATATATGAAAAAATCTGCCCTTAGATCCTGTAAATGTGACTTCCTCACTTTTTTGTTTTCTTCTTCTAGTATTTTTTTAATAATCTTCATTTCCTCCACCTGTGATCTCTCTGAAAGCCGCTTGGTCGGATTTGTCTTCCCATTGCTGTGGCTTATAGTCCCTGCTGCAGAAAAGAGGACAGGTGTCCACCAGGGCAAAGCTTTCTTTAATCAGGCTGCTACACGGACAGGCCCTGTTACTCTGCTTGTTCTACGAGATCCACGGAAGAAGACGAGCCAAGCACAATTACGATGTGCCTTCTCAGAGGACATGTACACTGATTCATTAACAAAATGTTACATTAAAGTAGTTTGCTTTAAAATGAGATTTTACTTGTAGTCTTTAAATGTCTTGGAATGCACTGGAACTGGTGTAGGCAAGCCTTGAAGGTAGGTCCTTTTCATTTTCCTGACACCCTCTCTCTCCCTGTGTTCAGTCTGCTTCAGTTGTCTTCACTGGCTACCAGGACCCACCTGAGCTCTCCACGTGGGATCTTTTCCTCCCTCTGGCCTGGGCTTCAAGCCTAACAGCTCCTGTGTGCCCTCACCTCAGAGTTCTCTAAGGAAGGAGACAGGATTAAAAACAGCCCCAAGGAGGGTGTTTATACTAATCACATCCAGGTATGCTAATTACCTGTCTTTTGAAAGGAGGTTTTTCAAGGCCTAAAATAAAATGAAAGTCAAAAGTCTAACTTTTGCATGTCTTAGCAGTTGTAGGATAGCATTAGGGAAGAGGGTAAAGTTCAAAAGAGACCAAGAACTATTTGCGGGAGTGCATAAACTGCTGATGGGTGGGACTTGCTCTACAAACATCTTTAATAGGCAGAAAAGCAAGATACATGAACAGAAAGGAATAGAAAGCTACAAATGTACTTATGAAAACAATATGAATAAATATTTTAAATCACAATTATACTAGATATATGGTCATAGATGTAAACCTATTGATATAAAATTATACTTCCAATTTTGCAAACTTCAATGTGCAATTGACCTGAATTTTTATCTTATGGAAAAGTAATTTACTTACCATGCACAATCATTTTAAAAGAAAAACAACAAAGAGAAAATACACTTATAAAACTTACTTTTTTTCCCTTTTAACAAAAATAATACACATTTGTGGGTGAACGTTTAGAAAATATGAAGGAAAGGAGAAAATAAAAGCACAGCTTCCAGAGATCATTACTGAATACATTTTCATGTATATCCGTCCACTCCTTTCTCTATCCATCTAGTCATGCTTCGGGGAGTCAAAAATGGAATCATAATGTACATATTTTTCTTTTGTTTAAAAAATACAGCGTATACCAGTGCTTCTCAAATGGTAATGCGCATAGGAATCATTTGGAAACCTTTCCTACAATGCAGATTCCGAATTAATAGGGTTGGGTGGGGCTCGAGACTGTGCCTGTCTAACAAGCTCCCGGGAGGCCCGTGCTGCTGGTCTAGGGCACACTTTGAGTAGCAGGTGTATACGCCTTTCACCTTCCATGTCATTACTGATTCCTCACCAACACTTTTAATCACTGCAAGTCTTCCATTTTACAATGTATGTATTTCAACACTGCCATATAATTGGCTAGTTAGGTTTATTCCTTTACTTATAAAAAATGCTGTGATAAACTTTCTTGGAGATAAATCTTCATGAATGTCCATTAACATTTCTCTGAGGGAATTTTCTTGAATGGGAGTGCTTCATCAGAATAACTTGGAATTTTAACACATTTATTAATAATACATATTGCCAACTAACTCTTAGGGAAGAAAACAATGCAGTTTTGAGAGGTGCATGTTTACTAACTAGTTACATTACCTTACCTGAAATTTCTTTCGGCGCGTCGCCTTATTCTTTCCCTTGGGAGAAATTGTTCTCATCTCCATAGTAACCCCACCACACGTTCTCTTGTGTCTTTCTCAGTATTCTATCACCGTGCTTGCTCACAAGGATGTCTGCCTCATCTAATATGAAGGGTATTAGCCTTAGTTCTCAGCACAGCGCCAGAAATTCAAGAGATGAAAGAATGGTGAATAGTTAAATAAAAACATATGTCTTTGAATAGATAATTTTTAGAGTACTGTAGTGGGGACAGTATCAATTTCTTTTCTAACACATTAGATACTTTGACCACTAATTAAAACCTAAGCATGAATAATTATTTGCTGCTTCTTATGAAAAATAACCCACAACAGATTTTTGTGTTAAACACAGAAATAAAGTACCCACATCTGCACATAGCACAGTTTCAAAATTATGTGCATCAAAACCTATGGGCTGTTATTGTGTTCAAGGCTTTATTAATAGCATTATATAATAATGCCTTTATAACATTTTGATATAATATCACTCATAATATAATTTCACATAATATTTTGCAAATCTATCTATATGGATCCTGTCTTTATTTATAATTGTGATATTTTGTTCATCATGGATTTTTTATATTATTTTTGATTTTTAAAAATATTGCTTTAAATATTATTTATCTTGATTGATGTTTTTACACTCCTTGAATTTTGCACCAAGGTGAGTGCCTGACTTGCTTCTCCCTAGTTCTGGCCCTAGGAGTTAACTGTAACTTCTTAAGATTTTTGAGCAGTTAAGTGAAATTTATAATTTAATTCTTTTACACTTTCAAGTACTATCACTTAATCAAATAATGTTTGCTTTAATTTTCACTTGTGTATTTAAATTTTTCTTCCAGGTGTTGATATCTAATCTGGAACTTATTCAAGTCACTGTACCTATAGGCGTGGCACAAAATGTGCTTGCTTTCTACAGCCAACAAAAAGGGGACATTTGAAGCTAGGGAGCTATACATATCAATACTTCGCTTTATCCACTCGGGGTTCTTTCTTTTTCAATTACTAATTCAAAAAATACTTTTTGACTCCTGTCGTGTGATAGGAACTGTGATAGGTAAATGTTATGTATGAATAAAAATGAGTAAAATGTGATATTAATATTTACCTTCAAGTTGCTCTGCATTTTATAGTGGAGTCAGTCACACTAAGATAAAATTAAATCCAGAGTTTAAATGGGACCATAGAGGAAAGACAGGGACACCTGGAACACAGGAAAGATGTCTAGGTCATGCCAAGTTGTATCTCCCAGAAGGAGTGGGTTTTGTGCATGTGTTACAATACTTTGTCTCTCTGTGTGTCTCTCTCTCTCCAGCATTTAGCCTATAAACATTGCCTCGGGAGGACTTAGATTCTTTAGTCAATATTCATTTAATATAAGTCAAATTTTAAGAAACAAAACATGGAGCATATCTGTGTGAGCAGGAAGTAATGTTGCATTGAAGCCCATATACCATGCATAGGCTGAGAATCACCGTGTATGCTGAATTAAGTTATCCCTGACTTCAAAGTTTATCACTGATAAGCAGCAGCTACAGTCAGGAATAGTGAATCACATCCCACATTTTTATAAGAAGCAATGTCTTGGCTTTTCTGAAGAACTCTATTTCAATAAAAGGCACAAGTCATCACCACACTATATATAGAAAGAGTATAGATTTATATCATTCATTTTGGCAATTGTAATTTGATTTCAAAATATTTAATTGAGTGTTCACTATGTGCAAATGAATAAGCCTAAATCCCTTTTTTAAAGGAGTTTGAAATTCATTTAGGAAAAACATATGCTTAAAACTAGAGTTTAAAGCCCAATGTCCCATGTGTTAGATATAGATACAAGTCACTTTGATAGGAGAGAATGGGAGGAAAAACGTTCAGACCAGTGATGGGGAAGAAAAGAGGGCTTTATAGAGAGGAGGGCATTGAGTTGGGTGTTGATGGCTGTGCAGATTTTGTTTTGTATTAGGTGGTAAAATACAGAAAGGCATTTGATGCCAAGAAAATAGAATGAGCATGAGAATCATGAAAGTAAATGCCAGTCTGGGGCATTGAGAAGTAATTAGGTGTTGCTGTTGATCAGTTTCTCAACCCTGGCTGCACATTGGAACTATCTGGGGAGCTTTAAAAATACTGGTGTCTGGATTTTACCTCCAGAGATTCTAATTTAATTGGTCTTTGGTATGGCCTATGCATCAGGATTTTTAAAAGGTCCCCAAATTATTCTAATGTGCATCCAAGGTTGAGAACCTCTGCTGTAGAGTAATAGATTTAGCATGGTGCAGGAGGTAAAATAGAGAAAAAAAGGAAAACAAAACATACTTTTCTTGGACTAAATTATCCTGGGGCTGCAAAAGAACATGGAGAACTTAAAGGAATATACCTATGAAGTCCGTGTGGAAAAAGAGTAAGCCAGAAAAACAGTTTGTCTTTTGTGACACATTGTTGAGATGGATCCAAGTAGCAACTTTCAAGGACAAAATAGCAAATGAGGGTTTTATGTTGGACAGAATATTTCTTCTTCCTTTTGCAGGGCTGCAAGTAGGTAAGCATATCCCCCGTAATGCTGGTGCTTAACGCTCAGTAACACTCCATGGGTTGAATAACATGGCTCATCTGGAAGTGTCGTCTTGACAACTAACATTGCCACATCTGGTTTTTCTTCTTTTAATGATAGTCCTAGTAAAAGTTGGGTGATCTTAATGTGTAATGTTAAGAACTGAAAATGCCATTCTAATATCTTCTGTAGCAAATATGAATAATGAAAAAGCTAAAGGAACTTCCTTTGTTAAGTTAGCTTAAATAACTCAAAAATTCCCCTTGTGGCTTTTTGTTGATTTCACCACGACAAAAAACAAAAACACAAACAAAATGCTGAATTCACTGTAAAAACTTAAAGTTCTTCATGCACAGATTAGGCATTATGCTACCAAATGATGCCAGGAGAGAATGCAGTGTTCTCCCTGCATAAAGATTGAATTTTAAAGGTGATCTTACTTTTGGAATCTCCAGAACATTCACCTATATATATAGTTTTTTGAACCGTGTTCTCTCTTTATCAGCTCCACTCTGAATGGGGAGGATTACTGCCACATCCTCGAAATGCATCCTGCCCACCACTTCACCCTCCTCAACTTTACCCTCCACTCTGCTGCCACACGAATGTCTCAAAAAAGAAATCGATCGTGTCACCTGTTGAAATCCTCAAGTTTCTCCTTGGCAGACCATCCAAGGCTTGCAAAGACCAGGCCCTGCCTTAGTTCTCAGCATTTCCCCCTTGCTGCCCTGGCACCATTGCAAACCGTCAGGCTGGACTGAGCCCTGTCCCCAACCTGTGATGCTCTCTTTGGCTTTTGTGTCCTCTCCTGTACCCTCTTCCCCTTCTGCCCTTTTGCTCCCGGGTTATTTCCTACTCAACCTTTCAGTTTCAGTTCAGCCGCTTAGTCTTCAGAGGTGCTTCCTTGCACTCACTCCCCATCTCATGTGTCCACAGCCTCTTGTGATTCTTCTTTCATAGCTCTTACTCCCCCGTATCATCACGGTGCAATTCCTGTCTCCATGTAGGCAGTGAGCTCCACAACGATCATTGGCTGTGTCTTTCTTGTCTTTCTGTCAACATTCCCTGGGACAGGGCTATTAACTGAAAGATGTTAATTAGGCATTTGTTAAAATAAGATCCACTCTAAATTGTTTAAAAGTAACTCACATATTTTATTCCCTCATTTCTCTTTCAGATTAATTACTCCTTTTTTGTGCCTGATTCAAAACAAATAATACAGTATCCGAAGCCATTCAACATGCTTATACAGAGCACAAGACCATGAACAAATCACTGTTTAGTTGACTAAATACCGTTCGTTTTCTCATACACAGCAGATATTTCTGAGTTCAGTAGCAGAGCCATTCTGATTGGGTTTATTTTAGTTGCTATTTTCGATTAAATTGATCCAGAGCAAGCCACACTCCACGGAGAGATGATCAGAAAAACCGGTATTTGTGGGTCTCTGACGAAAAATGTACCAGCCTATTTAGTATATTATCTGAAGTTACAAGAACGTTTTAGAAAATTGTTCTTGCAACTTCAAAGTCTGAGTCTGCAGTCACAGTCCACAGCCTAGAGAGGAAATCACATACTTGGAGACTATGCTCCAAGAAGTATTATTGATGGTGATGAAAATGTGTTCGGAGAGAGCAATAAATCGGGGGCTATTTGACCCATTTCATGAACTGCACTCCATGTTAGGGTTCTATGGTGTATTCTCCCCAATGTGTTCACCATCTCTTCCCATTCTCCAGGATGTGTACACACACATAGACTGACACACACACACACTCCAGCAAGATTTAGGTAGGAAGTAATTCAGCCAAGAGATGGATGCAGTGAGAACTAGAGATTTTATTTTAATAATGGCTCAGCAATTTGTAGTCAGGAACGATGCCAGGGAAAGTACCTGTTGCTGTTTGATTGGGTGAGTTTACCATTAATTAATAAGAGATGCACTGTTGGTATTTTGAACACAAGTTATTACTATAATTAAGACAGTTGCCTCATTTGTAAGGAAATAAAAACTGTAATTCTTAGCAGTGAGCTAAAGTTGACAGGTGAAGAAGCTATGCTCCATATTCAATTAAGCAAAAGATAACTAAAGATTCATGTGTATTATTGCATATGTCTTTCCCTATAGGTTCTAAATTCCTCGAAGGCAGATTAAAAGTATCTACCAGTTACTTCCCTGATGATGATCAAAATTTCATGTTTAGGGTATGTGACAATGTCTAGACTGGGACACTTATTATAATAAGTGCGAACTTGGCTCAAATATTGTTTTATTTGTATTTGAGGCACAATCTCTTTGGGGTGGATCTTTTTGGGCTATTTCCAAAAGATTTTATTGAAAAGTCTAAAAGGACTCTTTAAGGTTATCTGATTTTTCCTTGACATGAACAGAATTATGGGGAGTTGTTGTGAACTGAGCACCCAGCTAGGTCAGGCGGCCCTGGGCAGTGGAAAAGAATGGTGGACCTGGGCTGGGCCATGAGACAGGGCATGGGAAGCAGCCAGAGGCTAACATCTTAGGTGATTCCTGTGTTCCAGGCACCAGGAGAGAGGGATTTTCTTATGTTTTATTTCCTTTAATCTTCACAAGAAACTTGCAGTGGAGATTGTATTATTTTCTTTTACGTGTGACAAAACAGAGGCTCCTGGAGATTGGGAGATTTGTTTGCATAGGCCATGCATGAAAAGCAGGGTTTAAATCCAGGTAGTTTGAAGCAGGATTCTTCCTTGAATCCTGCAACACTACATTACCCACATAAGATGTGGGAGTCCTTGCACTCGGGTGTCCTTCAGCTTTGACACTATGCGGCTTTGGGCAAGTCACTTAATGTCTCCGGGTTTGTTTCCTCAGCCCTCAGCATGGGTAACAATGTCTTCTCTGTGTTCATTGTAGGGGTGTTGTGGTGTTCCAACAAAGTAGCATGTGTAGAAATCACTTTGTAAATTACAGAAAATTAAATGAATTTAAAGGGTTATTGTACACAACAGCCCTTGACCTGTAAGTCCGCATCTGAAGACTGGGATATCAAGAAAGAGTAAAGCAATTAGAGTTTTGTGGTCTATGAACTTGCATTTGCAATTTCATAAAGTTTTTTTAGCTGCCAGGGACTATTAATTATAGCTGCCAGTCTTCAGTACACTGCTTATCTTACATACAATTAATTATTCCATAAATCAAATAAGCAAGTTGTTGGCAAATGACATCTGCAGTCTTTGAGCTGACAGTAAAATATATTATGAACCATAAATATCACAAGCCAACTTTTCTTTTCTAGACATTTCGGTGCTGGTATTCAGGAAAAGATTATTGTTGTGTGAAAATACACTTGAGCTCGTTGGTGATGGCAGAATATGTCCAGCCCTCAGAGTAAGTCAGGGAGCAGATCCCTAAGTTCTGATCTTAGATTATTAGCAGGTCTATCTGACAATTTAGGACAATGGGATAATTGAGACTACATCAAAATAATTTTGTCAGGATTTGCTAGCACACTTTGTTCTGAGAACTCTGATGCCTGAATACTACTTTTCTGATCTTATGTGACCGTGGTGACTCTTGCCTCTGCTAACAGCACCTGGAATAGTGCCTGGCACATAGGCGACGATACTCAGCAAATGTCTACCTCAGACTCCAGCTGTAGACCATTTATCCTTTGTTTCCTCAGTGCTGTTGACTGTTTCTTCTCTTGCAACTTCACTTGATTCATCTTTAGGGTCTTATACCATGTGCAGACCCTGCTGTATCCATCTGGATTGAGCATTAGCCTAGGGTCTTGGTTGTCTTATAGGCTTCCAGTCAGCTCACACTGGACAAGCTACACTTTTGCACATGTTCCTGGCTTTTTGCTGCTCTCTACCCACCCTGGAAGCGCTGGCCTTCTCAGGGTGGAGAACAACCTTTTGTGTAGCAATCATAGTTGGTTGAAGTTGACAGAGTACAATCATTCTGGTGACTTGATTTAATGTATCTTAACATCATCCATAAAATGTCTTTTTTCACGTCTCAACAAGATTAGAACTTACTAGTAAAGATATTTACAATGTAATCTATTCTTGACCTAGAGAAGTATAAATCGTTTTTATTTAAGTTAGTAAATTATCTAAATATTGGTAAATTATAAATTATCTCTTATAGTCTTTCATCATTCTATTATCCTTTTGCTCTTTTCTTTGTACACATTTCTTTGCACATGCGTCAAGTAAAATGGAAATGTTAATTTACTTAAACCTTTCAATGTTTCTTTAAAAACAGTGAACTGCTCTGTATAGCCATGCATACCTTCATGAAAAGACTATATACCATTATAATCTAACATGATACATATACTGTATTTCTTGGATTCTAGCATGTACATCTTTTTACATGTTAATATCTCTAGTATTGGCTGCATTATACAATTGAAGTCATCTTAATACTATTTCATGAATTAATGGACAGTATTTTTTCTTTCTTAGGACTATATAAAATAATGGTATATTATGCAACCAATGGTCTTCAAATTGATAAAAAACAATTTAAAGCTAATCATAACTAAAAATTTTAATTCATATTTGCTAAATATTGTACAGCATCTCATTCAATCTCATTTCATTCTCCTTTTATGTGCTTCTCTGTACTACAGAAGTTGCAATGGTTAAAAATTTTCCAGACTCCAGCGTAGGCAGAGTTCCAGGTAAGAACTGGGTTTTGCCAAATAGATGAACACACAAACTTGGAAGGTGGAAGTGAAACAAAATGTGTCTTCCTATTCTCTTTGGGTATGTGTGATCTGGGTTTGAAGACAGCGTATCCCTCTATAAGAGCATTCCAGTAGCCTTTTTCCAGCTTCCTGGGTCCAGGGGCAGCTATGTAAGTGGCCGCAGTAGCTGCAATGGGTCCATGATTACAGCTTCTTGGTCTCTGGAGCACTGTTCTGAGCTGGGCTTTCCTACTCAATAGTCCCAGTGGTGGGATCAGAGTGAAGGGTTTTGTTCTGTTTTAGGAGCAATTCATGGAGGCCCATCCCAGAATCCAATTTTACTGTCTTTCCAACAATTTTGTAAACACTGAATTTCCTATAGTGAATCTCCTACTACTTAAAATACCTGGAATAGCTTTGGTTTTTGTTACCAGGGTGCTTGACAGTTATATCAGATTATTATATGCACCCTAAAGCAAATAAAATTTTCAAAGAAATTAGAGGTCGTTTACCCGTTTTCTTTAAATCAACCCTTGTTACTTTTTTAAACCTGATAGACCTGTCATCATGATTAAAGTAAATAACACAATGCAAATTATTTCCTTTAGAAAAACCACAGCACTTAGTATTTCTATAACCTCATTATATGACTATAGAAGAAACATTGTTTTTTCGATAACATCCTTAAGTTCTTTTTCTGAGGCAGAGAAGGATAAGCAAACAAGTGAGTGGACATAAATAAATCATTGTTAAATTATGGAAAAAGAACAAAGAAAATACTTTCACATTTATCTCTCCATTTGTCACTTGAAGAAATGGAACTTAAAGAAAAAACAAAACAAATCATTATATAGGATATCAACATGAACCATCAGTCTGACCTTAGATAAGTCATTCCATAGTGCTCTGACTCGGATCTTCCTTCTATGAAATATGAAGAGTAAGACATGTGAGTTGCCTGAATTTCAAGGTTGTTGTCAAGAAGAAGAATATTCGAGAATGTCCTTGCATATTCTTGGGAAAGAACTTGTAAATTTTGGGTATTATTAAACTTGGATAGTATACTGTTAGTATTATTTTTATTGCTAACACTTCATAAAGTGTCACCAAAATTTGAAATTAACCATATATAGGAGATTGATATAATTAAATAGGACACATCTAACCTAATTTTCTCTTTCAAAATTGTAGTTTCAGTCAGCACTGTTAAAGAGCTCTGTCCATAGATGCGATAATGAAATATATCCCAAGGTTAAACCAGTACTTCTCTGAAACCCGTTAGGGATCAGTTCAATGCTAAAAATAATTCACTAATAAATGTTCCTCATTTTAAATTCCCTTCTCAGAAATAACTAAAGGGTAAAACTTAGAGACCAGTAAATTTCAGGTTAACTGCCACATTTTTATCTAAGTTTTTTTTTTGTTTGTTTAGATTTGTAATATCTCAGTACTCAGTGAAAACACTCCTTTAGGACATATCAGTTATGCTGAACAAAGGGAGAAATATTAGTCGCATATCTTTGACTTAGAATAAGATTTTCATTTCTATTAAGTTTACTATAAAATCAAACTGATACCTCCTGCTGATATTTTTCTATATGATTTTTCATTGGTTCAAGCAAAGCTAGATGTCAGAGTTGATTTTAATATAAGGAGAAAAGTAATTTGAGTTTTAGGGTTTGGCTATTTCTCTATTACCAAGGTGAGAACAAATGTATTTCTTTCAATCTGCAGTTATGAAAGTCACTTACGTACTTGAGTCATTATATCTATTTTAAGTAGCAAGAATAGAAATTTCAAAATGATTACATTTCTATAGCTAATGCTTAAAGGGAGTTTAACGTGATGGTTAGATGCAGAAACTCTGGCGATGACTGCATTAGCTCAAATTCTGCCACACCAATTTATTAGCTGGGTGAATCTGGAAAATTTACTTAACTTTTCTATATTTTTCTGTCTGAGAAAGAAGAAAATAGTATTATCTACTTGTCAAGGTTTTCATAAGCATTAAATACATTAATACTTTTAAGAAAAGTCTTAAAACAGTGCCTGTTTCAGGCAAATGTTCAATAAGCTATTGTCATTCACTGAACAAGATATGATACTGTCTCACTTCCTTGTCCACAGGGTCTATCAAATTGAGAAGCTTGACTTCTCATATGTCCAGGGCCAAATCAAAATTCTTTCTTATACTTCACACATAGGTTATATTAAATAACAGAAATCAAAACAGTAGGAAATATCACAAATTAGTAAGCTGGAGAATTGGGCTCACTCTTGATGTTTCTACAAATATATGCCCATAATTTTCTATAAGATTAGAATACATGAAGAGGCAGTAAAACAAATCTAAACATCTCTAGCATTATAAACATACATATTTGAGAGCATTTAACTGCTTAATTGTATTCCTCAGCTTTCATGCAATAGTTACTAAATTGCAGAGACTTGGATAAAGCATTTCCCCCCAAATGTGTGTCTACTGAACTTTAATTTCTTAGGATGCTAAGGGAGAAGGAAGGGATACTATAGTCAAATAAGTTAAATAAATTGAGAAAAATTGCATACTATATTCTTTCTTGCAAATCCACATTATTCATTAGTATATTACAGTCTTAAAGAAACCTATTTAGTTATGTTTAATCAACCTCTTCCAAATATTTGATCATTAGATCAATTTGTTTTCATTACTCTGTGGGATATGCTATAGAACTAATAATACAAAAGATGCAGCTTGGGAAATGACAGCACAGAAAGATAATGACAAGGTCTCTAACCATATTTATTTATGCAAACATTTCACTCTCTGAATATCAAAGTATAGTTGTTTTAGTTTATTCAGACCTTCTTGAAGTACTTGACATGGACAAGAGTGACATCAGCAAGATAGTGGAATAGGAGTTTTCTACCATCGTCTTCCCACAGTGCACTGATTTTGACAATTATCCATTGATGAGAGTACCTTTGCAGGAGGCTAGTGGTTCAGTGGAGAAGTTCCAGCACACCGTTAGAGAAAAAAAAAAAAATGAAAATGGATACATTGAAGAGGGTAAGACCAGTTTTCCATTTGCCTACATCATCCCTCCCCCAAGGCGGCACAGATTAGTGTCAAAAGAGACCACCCTCAGCCTGAAATTCCTCCCATGGGGGAAAGTAGAACACAGTAAGTGAGTGCCTAGCTGCTCCAGTTATGTGGGACACTTCCCAAGAGGTCCTTCTCTCTTTTATCGCACCCAGGATACGGAGGGGTCAGCATGGCTAAGCGGCTGCGAGAGGCTGGGAGCAGGGAAAAAAGGAGAGGACTCAGAGCAACCAGGACTCAAAACTCAGTAAAGGGCACGCATACTCTTTTCACAGACTCCATCAGGAGGCCCACTCATGAACCATTTGGGACACCTCCTCCCTGTGGTCAGCTCCTTACATGTGCCCCGCAAAGAGTAAGTGCAAGCCTTTACAGATGGATTGTGAACACATAAGTCAACAGGGCCAACTCTGCAGGACTGAAAGAGGGCATATAAAATTGAGCATTTCAAGGCACTGCCTTAGAGGAAACAAAAAGGAGGCTCCCAGAACTCAGCCTGGTTTGCAGGATCAAGAGATGGCATGCGATCTTAAGAATTCTCTCTTTCTCTTCAAGAAGGGTGGAGTGGGTACATCCAAAGAAAAAGTCTGAGATAGCCTAAGAAGGCTTAGCCAAGCTGACTTGTGGATGTGTTTCTCTCAAAGCCAGTCAGTAAAGACCAAAGGTGACTGCTGCGAAGACAACTGTATAAGACTTTGAAATACATGAAAAAGGAAGGATACATGACACTACCAATTGCGCACAATAATTTTCCAACAACCAATTCCCCCAAATGGAGATAAACTGTTTGACAAAGAGTTCAAAATAATTATTTTGAGGATGTTTGGTGAGCTGCAAGAGAACACAGACAACTCAATGATATCAGTAAAACAACACATGAACAAAATGACGTCAACAGATAGAAATCATAAGAAAAAAATCATAATTTTGGAGATGCAGAATTCAATGAATGAAATTAAAAACACAATAGAGTTTCAACATTATACTTGATCAAGCAGAGGAAAGAATTTGTGAACTCAGGTCATTTTAAACTATGAAGTCAGAGAAGAGAAAATAAAAAGAAATGAAGAAAACTTATGGGATTTATGGTACACCATCAAGAGAAATAAGATATGCACTAGGAAGTCTCAGAAAGAAGAAAGAGATAAAGGGGCAGGAAGTTTATTTAAAGAAATGCAGTAGTCCTCCCTTATCTGTAGCTTTGTTTTTTGTGGTTTCTGTTATGTGTGGTACAGTACAAAAAGATATTTTGAGAGAAAGAGAGGGAGAGAGAAACCATATTTATATAACTTTTATTACAATGTATTATTATAAAAATTATTTTATTTTATTATTAGTTATTGTTGTTAATCTCTCACTGTGCCTAATTTATAAATTAAACTTTAGCATAGATATATATTGTAGGAGAAAATATAATATATATAGGCTTCAGTATTATCCATAGTTTCAGGCAGCCACTCGGGGAGACAGGGCTTGGGATGTATCTCCCATGGATAAAAGGGGGCTACTGTAATAGCTAAAAACTTCCCAAATCTTGGGAAAGTTATGGACATCCAGGTATATGAGGCTCAAAGATACCTAAATAGTTTTAAATAAAGAAGATTTTACCAAGACACATTATAATCAAATTGTCAAACATTAAAGAAAATTTTGAAAACAGCAACAGAAAATAAATACTGCATATAAGAAAATCCCATTAGACTATTAGTAGACTTCTAAATATAAATATTGCAGCCCTGGAGAGAGTGCCAAAAGAAAAAACTTCCAACCAAGAATACTTTTCCTAGAAAAGTTGTTTTTCAGAAGTGAAGGAGAGATCAAGACTTTACCAGACAAAGAAAACCTGATGGAGTTTATCACCACTAGATCTGCCTTACAAGAAAGCAAAAGGGAGGTCTTCAAGCTGAAAATTAAGGGTGTTAATTAGTAATATGAAAAAGTATGAAAGTATAAAACTCACTGCTAAAGGTAAGTATATAGTCACATTCGAAATAGTCTAATACTGTAGTGGTGGTGTATAGCTCACTTTTACCCTAGTAAAAATGTTAAAAGACAAAACTATTAAAAATAATAATAGCTACAATAATTTGTTAATGGATGCACAGTATTTAACAAAGTAAATTGTGACATCAAAAACTTAAAATGTGTGAGGGGGAGTAAATGCATATAGTGTTTGTATCAATGGAAGTTGTAATCAGCATAACATAGACTTTTATAACTATAAGATGTTTAATGTATGCCCCATGGTAACCACAAAGGAAAAATCTGTAGTAGATACACAAGTGTATGTGTTTGTATGTAGTGGAAGTTCTAACCAGCTTAAAATAGACTTTTATAGCTATCAGATGTTTAATGGAAGCCTCATCATAATCACAAAGCAAAAATCTGTAGTAGATACAGAAAAGATAAAGATAAAGGAATTAAAGCATACCACTACAGAATATCATCAAATCACAAGGAAGAGGAAGAGAAGTAAAAAGGAACTAGAAAACAGAAAACAATTAAATAATTAAACAATTAATTAAACAATTAAATAGAACAATTAAATAAATGGCAATAAGTCCTTACCATCAATAATTAGTTTAAATATAAATGGACTAAATTATTTAAATAAAAGATATAGAGTGGCTACATGGATTAAAAAAAAAAAAAGACCCAATTATATAACGCCTACAAGAGACTCACTTCAGCTTAAGGACACACATAGGCTGAAAGTGCAGAAATAGAAAAAGATATTCGATACAAATGAAAACCAAAAGAGAGCAAAAGGAGAATTTGTTATTTATATCAAAGAGATTTTAAGTCAAAAACTGTAAAAAGAGAAAAAGACAGTGATTATATAATGAGAAGGGGTTAATTACATCCAACAATTATAATTATGTATATGCCCAACATCAGAGAACATAAATAAATGAGGCAAATATAAACTAATCTGAAAAGAGAAATAGCAATACAATGTAGTATTCCAAGATAGTATTTGTGGTGAATCAGAGGTAATATAAACTTTAAAAAATAAAGAGAAACATGAGAGTATTGCCACATAGCTACACATTAGTGAAAAGAAAGCGTTCTAATTGCCACCCTGTACATTTGTTGGGTATCCTTTCTATCCTGGACTATGCTAAGTCTTGAGAATATATAAAGATGTGTAAGACTTGCACTTATATCATTCCCAAGCATAAAAAGAGAGAGAGAAGTAGAGTATTCCAAGCATACATAAAGGCACAAAGGTGGGAATACGTATGCATTGCTCAGATCACATGGAATAAATAATAAGTAAGTTAGAGTTACAGGAACTAATGTCAAGGGGCATTGTCTAGAAGATTTGTGAAGGGTCTTGAAGGTCATTGTGTACTAATATGATGGTTAATTGTCTGTACCAATGCTCTGAGTAAAATGTAAAGTATAGCAACCTAGCTAACCTAGCTATTGAAACTCTACTGACAACTAATATAACTAAATGTATATGATTCTGAAAAATTCTTTATTTCTGCTAACAATGGCCTAGTAGATTCAGAATAAATAAATTTTCCAGTGCTTTTCATGAGAATTTTGATATTATTGGGAACAAATAGTTCTAAATATTAAATGAAAGCCTGAATTTTTGCAATGTTCTTTCTAAATTTAAAAACTCATGAAACTTTCATATTTGGGGAAAAACTTTGTTGTTTATACATACTTACCCAGGATCTACACAATCACAAAATTCCTTAAGTTTCTGACAGCAAAAAAAGAAACTGAATAACTAAATACAGAAAATCATAATTGGAACAGATTCAAGAGGTGGAGAATCCCTTTAAAACCGACAACTTAACAGATGTAGTCTAGTCAATGGTTATATTTGCATAAGCGTGAAAGCCAAACAAACATGTCTGAAATCCCATTGGTAAAACACTTTATGATTTAAAAAAAAATTTTTTTTTTGGTTGGCAAAAGCTCCTTTATAGATTTACTGTATTTCATCAATAGAAGAACTGACTGTTGAGGAAATTCAAAATACACACATGAAAGTGGAAAATTATAATGTGACAAGTGAAGAATTGCAATGGGTTCACCCTAAAGCAGAGCAAAATACCAGTCACTGTCATGGTTCCCCCAGGAGGACTGAGTCTGGTAATGCACAAATTCCAGAACACAAATGTGGAGGAGCAATAACACAGGTGCGCAGAGAGCTTGCAGTCAGAGGGATGGAAATGCCAACAAATGCCTCTTTCTCTTTGCAGCCATTTAAATTCCAATCCTGATCAATAAATGATCTAGGGATGAATAGGAAGGGAGAGACTGCATCTCCCTCTCTTCCCCAAAATTAAACATTTAAAGCATCAGAATTCCTCTTTCATTGGAAAGTATGATTTTAAAATTTTGCATCTCATTGAATAAAAATTCCAAGTTAGAAATAAAAGCACTTTGATTCATAGATTAATCCAGATATTTTCATGTCTTGTAGGCCTGTCATATACCTGATGGAAATGTCACAGGGTCAGAAAATTCTGCTGTCTAAGAAGAAATTTCTCTTCTGCTCTCCTGCTCCTTGATGTCTGAGAGAAAGGCGACACTATAGTTTGTTGTGGGCTTGATACAAGGCATTTAAGTCAGAGCCCATAAGTTTAGGGTCTTTTTTTTCTCTCTCTCTTAGGAATTATTGGAAATGATAACTTAAAATTATTTTGTTACTTGTTTTGGGAGAAGTAATTATATTATTGGAGGAAAAATAATTACATTATTTTTCTGAACCTCCTGAGCTTCGCAGTAACAGTAAAGGATCTATGCACTACTGCTAAAAATGTTTCAGAAACAAAAGTTTCTTAACCACCTGCTATTTACTTCATTTGACAATATCAAGGGACAGTGCTTCTGACGTTTCCATAGAAATTGGAGTAGTGGGCAGGAGAGCTCTATAAATAAGGAGGAGCAATGCGCTGGGATTGGACAAAGGCTTTATATTAAGAGCAGCATTCTGTCTTATCCTAATTAGTGTAACTTACACATTCTGCAAACATGTATTGAACAACTTCTGAAAACAAGACTCTTTCTGCCTTCACTAAGATTTCCACATGTCAAAGAAAGATACCAGTACTAGTTATACCAAAACTCACTTTGAAATAACCTGTCAGCAGGAGGCAAAATCAAAACAAAAGAGGGAAACCTTGGTTTGAATAGGCAGAGATCATAGCAATTTCCTGGATACCAAACATGGAAGTTTCCAGTGGCCTCACTTTAAAGACAGGAATCTGAGGTGAGGTCACTTCTCTAAGTTAATACTGTTAGAAAGTTGTAGAATCAAACACACCCAGTTCTTTAGATTCCTAGTTGAATTGCATTTTTTTTAGTATTATGCTATCACTCTTAACATAAACAAAATCCACGTTGCTTAAAACATTGCAATCTAAGGCAAATCTTCAGATCTTCTGGTGTGCTGGGGTGGAGGGAGTTGGGAAACAGTAGGAGACAGTGGAGATTTCATATTCTTGAATATACTGAGTACTGTGCTAGGTGCTGCCATTCTGGATCTCTTTAAATCCTTACTACAACTCTGAGATCAATGCTATCCTTACCATTTTCCCGATGAGGAACATGAGGCTCAGGGAAGCTACAAAATTTACCCAGACACACATATTTTATGAGTGGTGGACTTAGAATTTGAACTTTCTGCCTTCAAATTCTTTGCTCTTTTTACTACACCTTAAAATGTCTGTTAGAGGATGTCTTCCATTTCTTCATAAATGAGTCCAATTTTTGTCTGCCACTTGATTTTTATGACTGTCCAGATTGATTTTTCTTTTAAATTTGCATTTTGCAACTGTGGGCTTTTTCCCTTTCCATTTATCTCTTTCCTCAGTCATGAGGTTGGGAAAAAATAAGAAATATGCTGGTTTTTGTTTGGACTGAGAATGTTCCAAAATATTTGGCTGCATCTCAAAATCCTGTTAAAATAATATTATTTATAACTTTCTGCTTGGTCAATTTTATTTTAAGTTTTGGCTATTTCCACCATTAGGCCATTCTTTCTCCTTGATGGTAAAGTTTGCTGCTTGAAAGCCTTAATTCCAAAGTATTTTTCAAATAAGACTCAGGTTTTTGTTTTTATGATGAATAGAAACTTGTTAGACAATAGCCCCAGCCACCATGAAGCAGTTCACCTCAGCATCTCAATCTCAGCAGCTGTGGTGTAGGGTGTTGGCAGAAAGAATGCCATGGGTTTGCATGTGGACTGTCAGCCCCAGCCACAAAACATGAACTGTTTGGTGCGCTGATGGACTGCACTTCAGGGCTGGGCTTTGGCGGCCTGGCTGTTTCCCAGAGTGCCTTCTGAGGGACACAAAGTATTCAGCAAGGCTATTGTTGTTAGCAGATTTGTTTAGCTGCCTTAGCAGCTTAGGACCTTTCATTGACTTTTGAGAGATGATTTGGTTTTCAGACAGAGATGAGGGAAAAGACAGCCAGCAGAATCATTACAGTGGAACACCCCCCACAAATAGTGGGGAGGCGGGCTTTTGACAGGACACACTGGAAAGAGAAGACCTGTCTTTGCTTCCACGTGTAATTGGACACTGTCTAAAATTGATGGCAAAGCAATGTGAATCACAGAGTCCAAGGATTTGTTATTTAGAAATAAGCAGATACGGTTTCTCTGAAAGGACATTTCCCTTCGAATGAAAATGATGGTCAGTGAAGCAGCAGTTCCCAGTGAAAGGACGATACTTCTCCCCCAGGAGCAGCTACCCTAAAGGAAAGTGGGCCAAGAGAGAGAGACTGAATAATTAACCTAAAAATGTGGTTACATAACTGCTAAAATTCCACAATTTCACAGCCCTGTGGCCTCAATTCAATCTTTAGAGACATTCCTCTCCCAGTGGTTGCTGGTGCCACTGCTCACGTTTCCCCATCTCCCTGCCTCCCTGGGAGCTAAACACCTATTGATTTTCCCAGAATCCCAAGCTGTCTCCATAATAGGATGATTTGGTGGATGTCCTGTCAAATGCAAAAGCAAGCCTGTGCCAGATTGAGCATTAGAACATGGTGTTTTTAATAGAAACGTGAAATATCGATGCAATTATAAATCAATAAAAATCCAGAGGGAAAGAATCTCATCTGAAGAAAGATATTTAAGTTTTTTCTTTTTTTCCTTCATAAAGAAAAATTGAATCAGGAAACCAAATTTATGAGATAAAAATTGTCAACAAAGTATTCCTAGCTGTTGCTGGGGCTGAGTAAAAAAGAAAGCTAAATCATGCATGCAGTGAGAGTATGTGAAATGACACATTTTAGTATATTGGGGGGTCAAAATACCTCTCTTCTTTCACTTATGCTTTTTGTCCATTGTCCAAAATTGCTTTTGTTTTAATGGTATGGGTAATGCAGTTCTCTTATGCCTTTTCCAAAATTCCACATTTCCCCCTAATTTTGCTTTCTGTATTTTAGAAGATGTCTGTGGATTACTAAGGTGTGTTTTGTGGTCTTCAAAGCTCGTGGAGCTTGCCTAACATTCCTGCCGTAACTTACGATGCAGAAGCCTATGGAGAACTGCACTGCAATAGGCAGCAGTGCCAAGGCACACTGCCAAGCTGAAGATAAATCTGAGAGCATCGCTTGTAGGGGTAAGGCAGGTAGTAAGGTATAAAAAGTTCCACAGAGAGAAGGTGTGATCAGAGGATAGTCCACTAAATTGGGTGGAGGTGCAGTGCTATGGTCTAAGTTGGTGTCTCCTCCCTCTGTCCTCCCTCCCAAATTCATATTTCATATGTTGGAACCTAATACCTCTTGTGATAGTATTAAGAGGTATGGCCTTTGGGAAGTGACTAAGTCACTATGGTTCCACCAGTATGAATGGGATTAGTGCCCTCATAAAAGAGGCTTGAGTAAACCCCCTTGCTCCTTTCTTCCATGTGAGAATTCAGCAGTAAGTCACCATCTATGAATCCCTTTCTAGACACCAAATCTACTGGTGCCTTGGTCTTGGACTTCCCAGCCTCCAGAACATTAAACAATAAATTTTTGTTGTTTATATTAATAAATTACCTCGTATAAGGTATTCTGTTATAATAGCCCAAACAGACTAATATATACAATAAGCAAATTTATCACTCATTGTAGCCGAAATCTGTCCTTCATTATTGAGGGTTATTTCTTATGCTAGACACAGGTAATCTTTGCCAACCTCTTGCAGAAGTTCTGAACTGGTGGAGAAAAATGCAGAAGTGTGAGAGAAGGAAGGGCAGATATGTGTGGGAGAGAGATGAAAAATGGATCGAGACTATTGGAATGGGAGAAAAATATCTTGGTTTTGACATCATTTTCAAAAAATCATAGTTGCCAAGATAAAAATTTTACAATTACCCAAAATTATGATAAAAATTATGAGATTTTTTAATCCAAGTGATATAAAGATAAGAAAGTATGATTATAAATATGATCATGTGCCACATAATGGAGTTTCAGTCAATGAAGGGCAGCATATATGATAGTGGTCTCATAAGATTATGATACTGTATTTTTACTGTACCATGTTTAGATACACAAATACTTGCCAATGTGTTACAGTAGCCTACAGTACTCAGTAAAGTAACATGTTGTACAGGTTTATAGTCCAGGAGCAATAGGCTATACCATATAGTGTAGCAGGCTATACTACCAGGGTTTCTGTAAGTATGATCCATCATGTTTGCACGATGGCAAGATCACCTAACAACCCATTTCTCAGAACATATCCCCATAGTTAAGCAATGCACGATTGTATTCATACATGTGATGATAGCAAGCGGACAGAATTACTATGTCATCATCAGAGCTTTGTGCCAACATGTTCATAGTTTTTCTTGTTTCTTTTTCTGTGTCAATAAATTGTAAATTTTTAAATAATTTATTAAGGTTAACAGTAATGACCTATTTCACAATTTATTTAGCTAATTTCACGTACTTTAAAAATTTCTCTCTTATTTTCAATGACTATAACTCCTTTGGACTTCTGGAAAGTTCAAAGAGAGAGAAAGTCCATCGACCAACCCAGTTTTCACAGTCCCACCTCCATCACCACATCTGTCCCTTGCATATCACCATGGTTTTGGTTTGTAACCTGATGAAACGTGGGAGGTGGTGGGTCCAATTCTGAAAGGTTCCTTAGAAATTTAGCCTTAGTGGACAAAGTGAAAAGATATTTCAAAACTGAGAATTTAATAAATGTATAGAATTCTCAGTTTTGAGGAAGAGTGCTTTCATCTTCATCTCTGTTTATGTATTTTTTATATTTTTAAAA
Organism: Avahi laniger; assembly: GCA_963575035.1. NCBI lineage: Eukaryota > Metazoa > Chordata > Mammalia > Primates > Indriidae > Avahi > Avahi laniger. The sequence goes on from CAUYSK010060624.1 coordinate 64,515, forward strand.
ATTGAAATTGTAATACAGCTGTACTAAGGGTGACTGGAAAATTTGGACTATGGAGGGAAAAAAGACGTATCTGGTTTGCAGTAATGGAAATCTCAAGGGATCTAACAAATGGAATATTTATAAAAATTATAATCTGTACTTTTCCTAGAAGCTATAGTTAATGGAAGAATTAAACATTCATAAGTATTATGTAGTGACTTTGTTTTCAAAAACTTTGTTGTTAGTTGTTTGTAGAAATTATATAGTTATCTGACTCTGGGTGTTCCTGCAGCATACAGCAGTATAGACAATCCTGAGTTTACCCTAAAATTTGAAGTGAATGCCTAGATCCATCCTTAGGATAGGGGCAATGTAACATGAAGATTGTTTTCATATTTTTAATTTCAAATGGAAACATCACTTAATGAACCCAAGCTTTGCCAAAGGCCCACTTGATGATGTTTATTTGGATTAGTAAAATAATTTAAGAAACCTATTTGCCTTGGAAGGGTAGAAGGGATTGAAAAGGAGAACCATTTGTCCTTCAAAAGGAACTTATTCGGTTGTTTGGATCTGGAATTTTATGTGACAGCATTGCATCCTCTGAAGTGACAGAGTCATATGAGCCAAAATTACTCATGGAAAATGTGTTTAGACATATCCTAAATTATTTAGAATGAGGCTTAATATTTCCATTACTGAAATAGTATACATGTGGCCTTATAGAGTCAATACATGATGCAAGAGTAAGGTTTTCACCAAGAACTTGGAAATGGCATCACCTTCAGTGTGTTAATTTGGTAAAATTTATGTATAACAGATTGGATTAGGCTTCTCTATGGGTAAACCAAGAGATAGCTATAAATGTAGGACTGGAAAGTCTTGATAACATCTAAAACTCTAATCGAGGGGACTTGGAAAAGAAGGATGGGAATAAGCTGAATTTGATCAATTTTATGATACACTTTTCTAGACAGGCAGTATTAAAAGAAGATACTTTTAGCCTGGAATAATTAAAAAGAAATCTCAAGAACTAAAATTTGTCAGAATATCTTCAGCACTTCTTAGGGGGAAAGAATGTTCTCGTTAGTCCTGCAAATTCCCTAGACCTTATGGCAGGAAAATTCTGCAGTGTGGATAAATGCGTCTGGCCTTTATAGCTCAATGGCACACGTCTTTAAGACTATCTACCTCGAGCAAGTTACTGATTATAATTTAGTTTCTCATGTGTATTATCTCATAGGAAAAAAATGTCTGATCAACTGATTTCTTGTCTTCTTAGGAGATATTTTTCTCTTAGTACATTGATAATTGACTTGCTGGTTTCTACATCATGTTCTTAATGGTTTGACTAGTGGGAGTTGGTTCCTCAGAAGCTGATCACTTCTAAGAGTGAAGACAGCATTGAGTTTTATAGCTTAAGTGCTGATGACCCCATCGTGACACTCTTTGGCCTTCCCCTGATGGAGGAAGGAGCTGACGTTAATGCTGTTTCGTCTTGCTCTAACTGAGCATCAGGTATTCTCAAACTCAGTGAAGTGGTTTCCCAATGAAGAGAATAAAGAAAGACTGAGGTGACAAAAAATAGTGTTTGAGAAAATCACATACTAAGAGAAGAGAAACTATGGGATAAAAAATATTGGATAAATGAAAGTAGAAAAGTATTTTCATTATACTTTATATTCTTTATATTTTAATATATTTATTTTCCAGGTCACATATGGTGAAAATACATTGCATTTGGAATGTTAAAAATAAATAGAATATGAATGCTTTATTCTCCTCAGTCCTTAATCACCTCCAACCTCATATTTACACTAGCATCTCTTTGAATGATTCAGATGTAACTAACCTTTATTGGGCATCTAGTGTGTGCAGATTGTGTGGCAGACATTTTATATACTACATTTCATTGAATTATTTTTACCAAAAGTAATTGGCCAATTCTGTCAAAGCAATATTTAGAGTATTTTTCTTTATCCTTGAGACTAATTTTAAATGACCTCAGAAAAACTAATTTAGTTCCTCTTCCCTCCCAACATCCATAAAATGGAATATCAATTATTATTATTATTTTTAACAATGGACAACAGCAAAAGGCTTGACTAGGCTCTTCACTTTACAGGGAGAGTGACCGAGTGAGTGAGTGGTGAAAGACCTGGATGCAGCCCTGGAGAGGTTAAGTGCTTGCTAAAGGAGCAGGGAACAGTTTTTCTCCTTGTCTAATAAAGAAGTAATAGTTTTCCTTTACCCTTACTTTGTGTCAAATATATGAGATTATGAGGTTTTTAAAATATTGCTGCAAGTTGTTCAGTGTCCTCTTATCTTCTGTTTATCTGACTTTATCCCTTCGGGGGTATCGTTCCCTTCTGTTTTATATGTAGGAAACCTTCCTGCAGGCAACCAACTTTGCTCTGGGGCGTTAAGGCTCTCTGGTCGAGTCAAGCTGGTTTCTTCCTTCTGTCCCTGCTTCTTCTGCCTTCTTGGTGATTTTGTGTTTTGTGCTTTGATAGCTTTGTGTCATAAAGCCCTTTTAAATGAAATTATATTTATTGGGGAAGGAGATCAGTAAAAAGATATTATTAAATTACTTTAATCAAATATCTTTGTCTTGATGAATGTGGTCTCAATTATGGCAATTTCTAAAAACATAGATTTTGAATTGAAGTTCTTTTGCAAAAATAAGACTACTCATTATGGGTAAAAAAAGTGAGGCGCAATTTTATTCTCACTTTGAAGCACAATCAGATTTAAATAGTACTGGTACAATAAAAATCTGGTGGTTTGGGATCCAGAGACCTGGGTTCCGGCTTTGGCTTTGTTCCTAAGTAATGTTAAGGAGATCACTTAAACCATTTGCTTCTTAGTTTCCTCTTCTAAAATGGGGAGATTGAAACAGATGACTTTTTTAGGATATCTAGAAATACTAAGACTACAGGTATTGTGTTTTAACAATGTCCTTTTAGACAGAAATCAAAAGTATTCTAAAATTATAATTTTATATTTCAGAGGCATCAGTGAGGGTCTAATATCAAATAAACTGGTACAGAATGACATTGCTATCTTGATCTCACAAGCTGTAGATATGTATACATACCTTCAAGAGTTTTAAATAGCATCAATTAAAATGTTTTGAGAAGGCACACCCTTTGATCTTTTGTTGAAAACAAAGCCATCCAATAGAAACATAATCTGAGCCATATACACAATTTAAATTTTCTAATAGTCACACTAAAAAGTTTAAAAAGTCAAATTAATTTTACTATTGTATTTTGGTTAATCCGATATATCCAAAATATTATTGCTTCAACAGGTAACAATAAAAAAAATTTAATGAGATATTTTGAGTTTTTTTAAAGCTGAGACTTAAAATCTGGTGCATATTTTTTACTTACAGCACACTTCATTTTGAATTGGCCATATTTTAAGTGCTCTATAGCCACGCATGGCCAGTGACTACCAAAACATACAGTGCTAGTCTAGATAAAATACTTTATTCTAATCATAACTTTAAAGACTACATATTAAAAATATATGAAAAACTCCTCCATATCTTTGTATTCAACTGAATTTCAATTAACCTTTTGAGAAGATTGTGTTTGCCTGGCTTTCGACAGCATGGCCACTTTCACACAGCACAAGCTGCAGGGATGTCAATCATCTTTTAGAGAGTGTTGGTTGTGCAACGAATCCCAATTATCCAGCATCCATGACAGAGGCTGTGATGGCTTTGCCTGGAATTTCAAAAACGGACTCAACTTGAAAGTGACATATTTCATTGTGTTCATTGCAAGATTGATGCCTTATCAGAAAACCTATTTTTCTACTGCTTCTGGAATAGTGACCACTGTAAACAGATTTATAAAGGCTTCATATATACTGCAGACAATTCTTTAGCTAGGTCCAAAGCAGAGAAAGTCCTCCTTTGTTCTTTATTGCAAATGTTTTGCACAACATTTGAATAGAGGTGTTACATAATAAATCAGGTTTTGAGCTAAAATATTTAAACAAACTTCTTGTTTCTTTTTTTTGGCCCCATATTTATTTATTTAAAATTTATTGTTAATACTGTTTTTATTACCAAATCAAAATTGTATACATTTATGGGATTCAATATGTTTTGATACATGCATATAATGTGCCATCATTAAATCATGCTGATTAACATGTCCATCACCTCATCTTATCATTTTTTTTGTGAGACATTTGAAACTTACTCTCAGTTATTTAGAAATGTATAATACATTACAATTGACTATAGTCACCCTGCTGTGCATAGATCTCAAAACCAATTACTTCTGCTTATCTGAAACTTTGTACCCTTTGGTCAATGACTTCCCATTCCCTCCCTTCCCACCTTCCCAGCCTCTGGTAATGATCATTCTACTCTCTAGTTAAGTAAGTTCAACTTTCTTAGATTTTACATATCAATGAGATCATGTAGTATTTGTCTTTCTGTGCCTGGCTTATTTCACTTAACACAATGTTCTTCAAAGCCACCCATGTTGCCACAAATGACAGAATATCCCTTTTTAAAGCTGAATATTTTTCCATTGTGTGTGTGTGTGTGTGTGTTTGTGTACATATATACACACACACCACATTTTCTTTATTCATTCATCTGTTGATAAACATTTAGGTGGTTTCATATTTTGGCCATTGGGAAATAGCGCTGCAATGAACGTGGGGGTGCAGATATCTCTTCAACATATTGACTTCAGTTCCTTTGGATGCATAACCAGAAGTGGGATTACTAGGTTGAATGGTGATTCTGTTTTTTGGTTTTTGAAGAAGCTCCATACCCTTTACCAAAATGGCTATGCTAATTTACACTTTCACCAACACTATATAAGAGTGTCACTTTTTCCACATCCCTCCCTAACACTTGTTATTGTTAATCTTTTTGATAAAAGCCATGCTAACAGGCATGAGGTGGTATCTAATTGTGATTTTAATTAGCATTTCCCTAACTATCAGTGATGTTGAGCATTTTTTTCATGTACATCTTCTTTTGAGAAATATTTTGGGTCCTTTGCCCATTTTTTAATCAGCTCATTTTGTTTCTTATTATTGAGTTGTTTGAGTTCCTTATACATTTGAGATACTAATCCCTTATCAGATGTATGGTTTGAAAATATTTTCTCCCATTTTATGGGCTGTCTCTTTACTTTGTTAATTATGTCCTTTGCTGTGCAAAGCTTTTCAGTTTGATGTCATCCCGTTTGTCCATTTTTGCTTTTGTTGCTGCGCTTTCAGGATCATACCAAAAAAATGATTGCTTAGACCAATGTCATGTAGAGTTTCCTCTAAATTTTCTTCTAGTAGTTTCACTGTTTCAGGTCTTACATTTAAGTCTTTAATTCATTTTGAATTAATTTTTGTATATGCTGTAAGACAAGGGTCTAATTTCATTCTTCAGCATGTGGCTATCTAGTTTTCTCAACACCATTTATTGGAGAGACTATCCTTTCCCCATTATGTGTTCTTGGCACCTTTGTAAAAAATCAGTTGACCAGTTTATTTCTGGGTTTTCTATCTTGTTCCATTGGTCAATGTATCCATTTCTATGCCAGTTCCATACTGTTTTGGTTACAATAAAAATAGCAAATGAGCAAATACAGACAATTTCATTTCTTCCTTTTAAATTAGGATGCCTTTTATTCTTTCTCTTGCCTTAATTGCTCTGTCTAGGGTTTCCAGTACTATGCAGAAAAGTGGTAACAATGAGCATCCTTTTATTGCCCCTAATCTTTTAGAGGAAAAGTTTTAACCTTTCACCATTGAGAAAGATGTCAACTACAGGTTTTTCATATATGGCCTTTATTGTGTTAAGGTATATTTCCTCTATACTTAATCTGTCAAGAAGTTTTATCATGAAAGGGTGTTGCATTTTGTCAAATGCTTTTTCTGCATTTATTGAAATGATTATATGATTTTTATCTTTCATTTTATTAAGGCAGTGTATCACATTTATTGATTTGCAAAGGTTAAACCATCACTGTATCCCAGGGATCAATCCCATTTGATCATGGTGAGTGATTCTTTTAATGCATTCTTGAATTCAATTTGCTAACATTTTTTTGAGGATTTTTACATTTTGTTATTCAGGGATATTGGATTATAATTTTCTTTTCTTGCAGTATCTTTTTCTGGATTTTGTAACAGGGTTATTCTAGTCTCATAAAATGAGTTTGTAAATATTCCCTCCATTTCAAAATTTTGGAAGAATTTGAGAAGAATTGCTATTAGTTCTTCTTTAAATGTTTGGTAGAATTCAGCTATGAAGGCATCTGGTTTGGGGCTTTTCTTTGACAGGAGGCTTTTTATTACTGATTCAATCTCCTTCCTCATTATTGCTCTATTTAAATTTTCTGTTTGTGATTTAGTCTTGGTAGGTTGTATGTGTCTAAGAATTTATTCATTTTTTCTAGGTTACCCAATTTGTTGTTGTATAATTGCTCATAGTAATTTCTCATGATCCTTTTCATTTCAGTGGTATCAATTGTAATGTCTTCTCTTTCATTTCTGATTTTATATATATTTGAGTAGTCTTTCTTTTTTCCATAGTTAGTCTAGCTAAAGGTTTGTTGCTTTTTTATATTTTCAAAAAACCAATTCATAGTTTTGTTGATTTTTTGAAATATTTTTTAGTTTCTATTTTATTTATTTTTTCTTTGTTATTTTCTTCCTTCTGCTAACTTTAGACTTAATTTGTTCTTTTTTTCCAGTTCCTTGAGGTATAATATAAGGTTATTTATTTGTGATCTTTTTTCTTTCTTGATATAGACATTTACCACTATAAATTTTCCTCTTACGACTGTTTTTGTTGCATCCCATAAAGTTTGGTCTGTTGTGTTTTCATTTTTGTTTGTCTCAAAGCATTTTTCATTTCCTCTTTGTAACCTCATTAGTTGTTTAGGAGCATGTTGTTTAATTTTCACATATTTGTACATTTTCCAAAATTTTCTCCTGTTATCGATTGCTAATTTCATGTCACTGTGACCCAAAGGAATATTTGATATGATTTTAATCCTCTTAAATTTGTTAATATTTGTTTTGTATCCTGGAGAATGTTCTATGTACACTTGAGAAGAACGTGAATTCTGTTGCTGTTGAATGGAATGCTCTATAGATATCTGTTAGATCCATTTGATCTAAACTATAATCCATGTCCAATATTTCTTTGTTGGAATTTTCTATCTTGATGATCTGTCTATCATTGGAAGTAGGGTATTGAGGTTCCTTATTATTATAGTATTGCAGTTTATTTTTCCCCTCAGATCATTTAGTAATTGCTATATGTATTTAGGTACTCTGATATTTGGTGCATATATATTTGCAATATTTATGTTTCCCTGGTGAATTAACCCTTTTATCATTATGAATAATCTTCTTTGTCTCCTTTTATAATTTTTGATTTAAAGTCTATTTTGTCTGATACAATTATAGCTACTCCTGTTCTCTTTCAATTTCCATTTGCATAGAATATCTTTTTCCATTCCTTCATTTTTAGTCTATGTGTGTCCTTACTAGTAAAATGAAGCTCTTGTGGGCAGCATATGACTGGATCTTGCTTTTTAACCATTCAGTCACTCTATGTCTTTTTTTTTTTTTGAGAATTTAATACATTTACATTCAAGATAATTATTGATCAATACAGACTTGCATGAGATACAAGTAGAATTACCATTTGACCCAGCAATCCCGTTACTGGGCATCTACCCAAAAGAGCAAAAGTCGCTCTATGAAAAAGACACTTGCACTCAAATGTTCATAGCAGCACAATTCACAATTGCAAAGATGTGGAAACAGCCCAAGTGTCCATCAATACATGAGTGGATTAATAAACTGTGGTATATGTATACCATGGAGTACTATTCAGCTTTAAGAAACAATGGTGACA
>CAUYSK010060628.1:0-15980 GCA_963575035.1 Avahi laniger
AAATCTATGTCAAGTAATCAGGGACTGATTTTTTAAATGATGGTACACCCAAAAACAATGGAATACTAAGAAGCCATTAAAAAGAATGAGGCAGATACATAAGTCATGACATGAAAAGACATCCATGATATTGATAAAATAAAGTTACAGAACTTTATGTAAAATATATATAGATGTATCTCCTTGTATACACAGGGTAAAAAGTCCAGAAAGCTACATTTAACAAACTATCCACCATAGTTAATTTCAGCATGGTAACTAAATATTTTCAGTATTACAGTATGCAGAGTTTCACTTAATCCTTGTTTTAAACAGTATAGTGACTCACCCAAGATTAACTCTGTTCTAATTTTTTTAAAATAATGAGCCTATATAACAAATAGGAAATCAATTTGAAGTAATACTATTAAATATTTGTTTCCAAGACATACTTAAAGAGTCCTAAAATTTAGTACATTCAAGAACCTTTTAACAATACTAAAAACATAATAAATCACACTGTACTAAAAATGCTAAATTGTACAACATCATAAACCATGAGGATGACCTCTATGACATGCAGAAGAAAAGAATACAGAAATAGAGGGGCATTCAGAGTACTGTGGTAAACGGGACAAAGACAGCAGGTTTTAACAAACATTCTTACTGATCAGTTCCCTATAGTTACATCTTCCACACACTGGCCTCCTTCCAGACAGCTTTTGTAGTGAAAAAATAACGTCCTTTCACCCACAGCAAAATTACACAGCCTCTCAAGAGCAGACAGAATACATGTCTCTCAATTCTAGGAGAGATGCAGCAGCAGCAACTTCACAGAAAGTTTTAATTTATATGTCCAAGAAAGATTTTACTTTTATTTTTTTCCTTCAACAACTAGGTTTGTGGGCTTTCAGGACAGGGGAATAAAAACAGGATGAAAAGATAATGAACTTAATAACACAAAATGCAGAACAATTTTACTTCAATAACATGGAAGAAGGAAGATCAGTCAAACAGCATGTTACATCAAGTCACCTAGGACAAAGGGACCCACAGAAAGTAATTTCACAAATGTAAATATGCAGTTATTGTTTTGAAAAATTATGCATCAGAGCAGTTTTTCAATTTTTTGCGCATGCCACTTACAATGCTTACTCACTCTAATTTTTATGTATTCCACAAGCCAAGGAAGATTTTGCCCAGTTTTACTTTTTATAGTTTATATTATAAAAATAATAGTTTGTTGAATGTTTTTCACACTGCACACTCTCTCCTGGAGATTCTAATACAACTACAAATATAATACAAACATAGACTTAAAAGGACTCTGTCCCTGTCAATATATTCAAAGGGACACAACCAGGCCTGACCGTACTCCTCCTTTTTAAGAAAAAACATTGCTCATAGTAAAAGCTAAGAGTACTGAAAATTTCTAAGCTAACAAATCTGTTTTTCTAAAGTGCATTTAAGATGTTGTCTAAACATTTTTCTAATTATTATATTTCTAATACATTTTTCAATAATTTTCCATTTTCTATCCTTCCTACATCAAAGTAATCAACCAGTGTTATACCCTTAATAGAAATTTCCCATCTTTCACCTTATTCCCTGAAGTTAAGTAACTTATGACAAAAAAACTAATGACAAAAATTAAAATCTTACGTACACTCAAAATAATACTAATCAATGAAGTCTATCTAGAATTAAAATAAAAACTTTTCCTTCAATCTACAAATCATATCCCAAAGATCTACACTAGACTGCACTTCTCACCTCTAACACCCATATTTCCTTTCTCATATTTTAACCATTTCACTCCCAAAGTTACCCATGGGTCCCACGAGTATACAATCACTAAGGTTTGCCCCTCTGTTCCTTCCACCTACAATCACACACATGCACACTCTTGCATTTTTAGGACATTTTGTCTTTTAATGTTTTCCTAGTTATGGCAAGGAGGGAAAAGTCAAAAAGAAAACAAACAAGAAAAAGATTATGCTATTTTGAAGTTCTGCTTTGCAAAAGCTGCTAAAGTCCTCAGGGTGCTATCAAATATTTTTTGCTTAATGAGCCTAACTTTAAACACAGTTCTAAAATCAATGTAATGGTTCTCAGTATCTCTGACTTATTACAAGTTTTTCAATTTAAATTTCATTGGCCAGGTGCAGTGGCTCACACTTGTAAACCCAGCACTTTGGGTGGCCAAGGCGGGAGGCTCATTTGAGCTAGGAATTCAAGACCAGCATGGACAATACCGCAAGACCCCGTCTCTACAAAAATAAATAAATAGCCAAAGGTAGTGGTGCGTGTCTGTAGTCCCAGCTACTCCAGAGGCAAAGGCAGGAGGATTGCTTGAGCCCAGGAGTTCGAGGCTGCAGTAAGGTATGATCACACCACTACAATCCAGCCTGGGTGACAGAGCGAGACCTTGTCTCAATCAATCAATTTCACTAAACACTACACTATGTATCTCTCATACAAATCATTTCATTACCATCATCACTACTGCCCTTAAAATTTAAAACATGTAAAACTGGGCTGGGTGTGATAGCTCACACCTATGATCCCAGCACTTTGGGAGGCCAAGGTAGGAGGATCGGTTGAGACCAGTTCAAGACCAGCCTGAACAACACAGCGAGACTCCATCCCTACAAAAAATTTTCGTAAAAAATTAGCAGGGCCTGGTGATGTGCACCTGTAGTCCCAGTTACTCGGGAGGCTGAGGCAGGAGGATGGCTTCAGCTCAGAAGTTTGAGGTTGCAGTGAGCTATGATGATGCCATTGCACTCTAGCCTGGGAAACAGAGCTAGACCTTGTCTCCAAAAAAAAAAAAAAAACTATGTGAAACTATTAACTAAATACTTGAATAATGGCAAATTTTAAGATCAATAGGGAGACAGTCCAGTACAGTGAATGAGCATTCAAGATCACCTAAATCTCAGCTCCATTATCTCTCTTTCTAGTGTCCTTAGTTATTACAGCCACTCTATACATTTAAGTTCATTTTATCAGCCTTTTGGCATAATTTTACTATTATATAATTATGAAGCCATGTGTGGTGGTGCCCACCTGTAGTCCCAGCTACTCTCCCAGAGTTCTAGGCTGTAGTATGCCATGATCACGCCTTTAACAGCTCTGCATTCCAGTTTAGGCAACACAACAAGACCCACCTCTTGGCCAGGTGTGGTGATTTATGCCTGTAATCCTAGCATTCTGGGAGGCTGAGGTGGGAGGATCACCTGAGCTTAGGAGTTCAAGAACATCCTCAGCCAGAGTGAGACCTTGTCCCTACTAAAAGTAGAAAGAAATTAGCCAGGCAACCAAAAACAGAAAAAACTAGCTGGGCGTGGTGGCACGCACCTGTAGTCCCAGGTACTTGGGAGGCTGAGGCAGGAGGATCACTTGAGCCCAGGAGTTTGAGGTTCCTGTGAGTTAAGCTGACGCCACAGCACTACTCAGGGCAACAGAGTTGAGACTTCGTCTCAAAAAAGAAAAGAAAAGAATCCTACTTTAACAGTGCTTCCCAAAACAGGATAGCTCCACAATGCAGCTACGATAATGAAATAAGCAGCAGATACTAACCAGGCACAGTGGCTTGCACCTGTAATCCCAGCTCCCCGGGAAGTTGAGGCAGGAGGATCGCTTGAGGCTAGGAGTTCAAGACCAGCCTGGGCAATATACTGAGACCCCCCCAACCGTAAAAAAAAATTTTTAAATAGCTAATGGTGGCTGGGCGCGGTGGCTCACGCCTGTAATCCTAGCACTCTGGGAGGCCGAGGCAGGTGGATCGCTCAAGGTCAGAAGTTCGAGACCAGCCTGAGCAAGAACGAGACCCCCGTCTCTACTAAAAAATAGAAAGAAATGATCTGGACAACTAAAAATATATATAGATAGAAAAAATTAGCCGGGCATGGTGGCGCATGCCTGCAGTCCCAGCTACTCGGGAGGCTGAGGCAGAAGGATTGCTTGAGCCCAGGAGTTTGAGGCTGCTGTGAGCTAGGCTGACGCCATGGCACTCACTTCAGCCCGGGCAACAAAGCAAGACTCTGTCTCAAAAAAAAAAAATAGCTAATGGTAGTGCATGCCTATAGTCCCAGCTGCTCAGGAGGCTGAGGCTGGAATGCCTGAGCCGAGGAGTTCATGACCAGCCTGGGTGATAGAGTGAGACCCTGTCTCAAAAAACAAAAAAGCACTTATTGCCTGTATTCATAAATATAGTAATTTTATCATTTCCTTGCTGAACCTCTGTTGCTAGAAGACTTGACACCTTAATGCCTAAGAAATAAGTTTAAAAATAATGCCTTACAACCCCTTTTCCTCGTCCTCCTGATCTTCTAAATAGCGACACCATTTCTTAAGTTAGGTCAAAGTTACTTTCATTTGCGAAATCTAATTTTCTGATCTCTATTCTGCAGTCTGAAATATTACAGATGTACCTTTGTCAAGTCCTCCTACTTTTACTTCTATCTCTCCCACAAGCAGAAAACTTTTCAACACTTGGATTATTTTAATCTCCTCACTGTTTATAAAACAACCCAAAAAGAGCAGAGTATTTTCTAGATTTTGGCTACTAGAAAAAAGTTTTAGTGTCACCATTCTCTTTCTAAAATTCATTTTCACTTAGGGCCAGGTATGGTGGCTCACGCCTGTAATACTGGTACTTTGGAAGGCTGAAGGGAGAGGATTGCTTGAGGCCAGGAGTTTGAGGCTACAGTGAGCTATGATGATGCCACTGCACTCTAGCCTGGGCAACAGAAGGAGACTGTCTCTGAAAGAAAAAAAAAAAAAATTTCATTTTCACCTAGACTGGGGCTTTACGTATTTGCCAGCATCAAATAAAAATACCAAGTTACTAAAGCTACTAATACAGTAGTCCCCTCAGAAACTCACTCAGAACTCTTACTACTCGAACTAGCCTTTCCATCTTTTCAATACTGTTTCACACATTTAATATTAGTGTCACTAAAGTTGGTATAAAACTTAGATAAATTTCACTGACTTAAAAAAAAAGAGAAAATATATACTATTTTACACATAGGTAGCTAGAGCATGAAATAAACAAATATACTAATTTAGTATAGTAACAACTAAGCAGTAGATGCAGATTAATTTTTATTTGTCACAATCTCCCAATGATTAGACTATTTTATCCAAAGAGATAATTCAAAAAGCACTCTTAAGATTCTTGAGACTTAAAATTAATTAACATAATTAGAGTTGCAGTGTGTTTACCTATAACTAAAATTTACCATGTTTCTTTTATTAACAGAAAGAGGTCTTGAGGTATCTACCAAGTAGAAACTAAAATAGCCTTCTGTAGAGAAGCAACCTCTTCACCACCAAAAAATTATTATTTCCAGTTTTTAATTTCTTAGAGGGAAATTACCAGCAGAGTCACAATCATGCAAATATACTGTAAGTGTATTTTCAATAAATAAATAAAAACTACCATAACTTTTTCACATTTCCGACTAAAACAGAAAATACAAGCTGAAGATTCATCAACTCCCTAATGCATAAAGTTTACAAAATAAATGCACAAAGTTTACAAAACAAATGCACAAGACTGAATAAATAGTATGACTCAGATTTTGAGGAAATAAAAAAGACTAGACGGTAATATACCCAAACGTTAATATGTGACAGATGAGGGGTGAAATATACGATTTTTAATTTTCTTCTTTATACTTTTCTATAATGTTCCAAATTTCCCCCCAGGGATTATTACTTTTGTATTCAGAAAAATCTCATTTAAAAAATAAGTCATATGACATATAATAAGGTTTTATGTAGAAGGGTTCTCCATGTTGTCCAAGTACTACTGACATAATTCAACATTTAAGAGGTGAACACCTCTCACTTCCCAGCACTGAAATGCTGCTGTTTAATGCCCTATTACTTTTCTGCTGCACCCTCAACGATGGAATGAACTTCACTTTCTCCTAACGTTTCATCTCTACACACAAAACCGCTTTTAATTTTTTTTCTTAAAACACAGTGAAAGTTCTCACTAATCCTCAATATTCTATTTTTTAAAACCTACTACTAAATTTCGTTATAACAAAATCAGGAGGAAAAAATAGATTCACCCACTAATTACAAGTTTGTTAGGCCATCATGACTTTAGCTAGAGAAAAGTGAAGGCCGAGTAAACTACACGTCCCACCATGCATTGCTGCCTTGTTCAGAGTAGGTCTCTACGGAAACAGAAAAAAAAATTCTACAAGTCCCACCTGTTACTTCGTTTCTAAACACCTCCTGCACTTTCAGCTCCAACAGCAAACAAAAACAAAAGCCTCGTGATCTCACGTCTGCACCGGGAGCCAGATAAGCAGGGGGCCCAGGGTCAGGAGGCATGTCTGCTGTAGCGGGTAAATTCTATCAAGCTCCAGCGCTCCCCTCTTCTTTCCGGGGCTGGATGCATGCACAAGCCTTCTCCTATCTGCATCCAATGGGGGCTCTCCAGCCCCACAGGGAAGAGAACCGGTTACAGTGCAAGCATAACAGACACGGTGCCGGGGAGGGGGCTACCTCAGAGTGGGAGCGAGAGCGACGTGACCCCGAAAGACAGCCTCAAAACACCAACAAGACTCGTCGCAGACGCTGGGAGAAGCCACAGCCCGGCGGCGATCACCTTCCGCCGGGCGCCTCCATTCCCACAGGGATCTCGACCCCGACACTAACCGCCGCCCTCTCCGCGCGGTTTTGTGCCCCCTAAGCCGGGTCGCTGGGCCAGTCACCTCCCTTCACCGTGCGTCTGGCAGGCGGCAAGAAAACGAAATCCTCCCAGCCTTCCCCTTCGCTCCCTCCCCCTTACCGTCTTGGCGGCCTCCGCCCAGGTCCTGCCCTTCTTCCTACGTCCCTTTTCCCTCATGTCGGGTCTTGAACTGACTGGGAGGCTCCCGTGTCCGGGCTCCGGCCGCCCTCCCTGCCTACTCTGCCCTGAGCTGCTTTTCCCGCGGTGCTGGGAAAGGTGGGAGAAAGGGGAAGTCAGGCCGGAGGAGCACCCAAGCAGAGGAAGCGGCGGGGGTGGTGCGCGGGGGGGTCTATGGGGCGGCCGGTCCTCTTGCTGCCGTTGCCACTGCTACCGCCGCTGCCATATTGGGTTCTTACTGTACAGGCTGCCTCTATGGTCATGTGACCGCTCCCGCGCGGCCGTCACTACTGTACGCAGCCGACCGCGCGAACGAGCGCGCGCGCGCCCCCGCCTCCCGAGCACGGCTGGCGGTCTGCAACGCCTCGCCACGCCCCCTCCCTTCCGGTCTCCACCTCCCCGCAGGAGCATGCGCGCCAGGGAGGACGGACCACAGCTTGAGTCCGACGCCCGGTGCACACGCCCACAGCGAAAATCCGCCTGCGGAAGCGGAACTTGATCCATCCAGGCAGGCAAATTGAGAGGATCCCCACCCGCGTGTGAGGCGCCGAGGTGGCTGTAGAGAACTGGGACAGCGGCTTCTTCCCTCAAGGGTTGACCCTGCCAACTATCACTTTGACTAAGTCTCGTACTTGTTGTTTTCTCTTTTGTTTATGTTTATTGCTACAAAGGTTATCTTTTTGAAGATTTGCAGCAATTCTCGTCTAGTTTGCCTCATTCCATAGATGAGGCAACTGAGATTGAGTCACTTGCCAAACTCATGAGTCTGGAATGTGGAGAAACCAAAAATCAAATTGCCAGCTCAGATTCCTTTCTGTCGTCCCAAAATGCATCAAATTTAGATGACTTTTTTTTCCAATTGTAATTTTTTATTGTAAAACAAATATACAGTCGGGCACAGTGGCTCACGCCTGTAATCCTAGCACTCTGGGAGGCTGAGGCAGGAGGATCGCTGGAGGTCAGGAGTTCAAGACCAGCCTGAGAAAGAGCGAGAATAGAAATTAATTCACGCCTGTAATCCTAGCTCTGTGGGAGGCCCAGGAGGGCGGATTGTTTGAGCTCAGGAGTTGGAAACCAGCCTGAGCAAGAGCGAGACCCCGTCTCTACTAAAATTAGAAAGAAATTAATTGGACAACTACAAATATATAGAAAAAATTAGCCGGGCATGGTGGCGCATGCCTGTAGTCCCAGCCACTGGGGAGGCTGAGACAGGAGGATCGCTTGAGCCCAGGAGTTGGAGGTTGCTGTGAGCTAGGCTGACGCCACGGCACTCTAACCCTGGCAAGAGAGTGAGATTCTGTCTCCAAAAAAAATATATATATACACAACTTGGAATGGATTTGAGGCAAATTGTGCCATAAGCATATTTTCTATAAGTGGCTGAACAAAGTTTAAAAATCAAATAACAATAAAAGAAAATATTTCTGGTACAGGACTGGCAATACAAAAAAATAGTGTACATGGACCTGGAGAATACACCCGTTTTGCAATAGTGCAACTTTTAAGTACATATTGTTGACTGTTCATAGTCCAGGCAGAGTTACAACTCTGCACTTCAACAACAACATGCTGACAGTTCCTAAAGAAAGCTACCTTAAAAAAAGGCGTAACCCAGATGTTCCCTCATTTGACCAACTCCATATAAGTGTAGATATGCAGAAGGGCTTAGATATATCCAGGGTAAACCACATGCAACATGTTACTGATCAGTTTTCTAAAATAAGGTTTCAGGACAATGACAGTAAGGTAAGGGATAAAAACATGGAGAAATGAAGTTCTAATTACTATACATGTATTTTTTTGACATTAGGGAGAAACCTTTTACAGATAAGTTACAAAGAAAAGGCAAATAATTTCATACAAGAAATTTAACACATTGGCTGCGATTGGATATAGAAGTAAAAAGGAAAAAAAGAAATTTAACACAGTCTGTACAGTGTCTTCGTTTTGCTGTCGTTTGTACAAACTCTTCATAGTTTACTTGACCATCACCATCAATATCTGCTTCTCTGATCATTTCATCAACCTCCTCATCTGTTAACTTCTCTCCAAGGCCTGTCATCACAGGGTAAAGCTCTGCTGCACTAATAAAGCCATTGCCATCCTTATCAAACACACGAATGGTTCTCTAATTTCTTCTTCACTATCTGTGTCTTTCATTTTTCTTGCCATTATGGTCAGAAATTCAGGGAAGTCAATTGTGCTGTTACCATCATCATCTACTTCGTTAATCATATCCTGTAACTCTGCTTCTGTAGTACTCTGCTCAAGAGACCTCATTACAGTTCCCAGTTCCTTTACTGTTATAGTTCTGTCACCATCCTTGTCAAATAGTGAAAAAGCTTCTTTGAATTCTGCAATCTGTTCTTCAGTCAGTTGGTCAGCCATGATGCAAGCACTGCTGGTTTCTGAGACACAGCAACGCAACCACTCGGCTAGCTCAACTCCACTTAGATTATTTCTACGTGACTTTTTTTTTTTAGGCCACCAGTAACTATATTCACGCTTTTACATGTGAATTATTTCATCAAGGATAAAAACGGTGTCCTTTTTTTTTTTTTTTTGAGACAGAGTCTCACTCTGTTGCTTGGGTAGAGTGCTATGGCGTCAGCCTAGCTCACAGCAACCTCAAACTCCTGGGCTCAAGCAATCCTCCTGCCTCAGCCTCCTGAGTAGCTGGGACTACAGGTACGTGCTACCACGCCCAACTCATTTTTTCTATTTTTAGTAGATATAGGGGTCTCACTCTTGCTGAAGCTGGTCTCGAACTCCTTGCCTCAAGCAATCCTCCCACCTCAGCCTCCCAGAGTGCTAGGATTATAGGTGTGAGCTGCTGTGCCCGGCCTGGTGTCCTTTTTATTTCTGTGAGTCTAGCCCTTGGCTCAGGGCCTGCACATATCAGGTGCCCAATAAATATTTGCTGAATGATTCAGCTATGCCTGTCGTCGGAAACCATTATTTGTAGTGTCCATAACAGCCTTCTGAAAGATCCAGAATGTGACATCTTCCATTGTATTATCTATGTCTTTATACTCTGTAAAGTAAAAAGAATGTAGTAATGCCTGCTGATCTCCTAAATCCACCTGCTTCAAGAAGCTTCTTCCAAACCACTGTATTCTAAAATATGAGGACTGGGCTGCCTATTGGGAGGAAAGACAGGTGAGGGCAGTACTTAACTTGGAGTCCATGGACAGGTTCCAGAAGTTCATGGATCCCATAAAATTATGGATGATATTTTGTGTGTTATATGTGAGTTTTTTTAAGAAGTTTCATAACTTTCCCTCAATTTTTCAAAAGGGGTGTGTTATGCAAAAAAAAAAAGGTATTGTAAGGAGTATGAGAGGCCATCTAGATACTTTCCCTTCAGTCATTGATCGAATAGCCACATTTCAGCAATTGCTATGGATGTATTTTCCCAAATTTCTTTAGTAACTCATAGCACTATCCATTACACTGGTGGCATGTACTACCTCCACCCAAAGCCTATTCCTATAGTCAGTTTAAAAAGCCCTTCTCCATCCCCAGCTATTAACTGGGGCTTACCTGTTGCTTGGACCTGGAGCTCTACTGCAACTTGTTTTCAGACTCTACTAGGCCAGATACTCCTAACTGTCCTTACGTTGCATTTCTAGAGCTCCATCTCCAGATTTTAGTTGTAAGGGTAGGGATTGTGATATTGCAGTTCCTACCTTTTAATCTTCCACAGATCTAGATAATTTATTATTATAATAAAATTATACTTCCCCAGAGAGCATTTTTGTCCTAGTGTGTATTAATTCAATTTGTTGTACCTGTTTGCATCTCTCTCATCATCCCTGCCCTAGTTCTAGATTTCCTTAAGTATTCTGTTTCCACTCTCACCCTACTCAGGCCCACCCTTCAAAGGATGCCAGATATATCTTCTTTTTTTTTTTTTTTTGAGACAGAGTCTCACTTTGTTGCCCGGGCTAGAGTGAGTGCCGTGGCATCAGCCTAGCTCACAGCAACCTCAAACTCCTGGGCTCAAGCAATCCTTTTGCCTCAGCCTCCCGAGTAGCTGGGACTACAGGCATGTGCCACTATGCTCGGCTAATTTTTTCTATATATTTTTAGTTGTCCGATTAATTTCTTTCTATTTTTTAGTAGAGATGGGGTCTCGCTCTTGCTCAGGCTGGTCTCGAACTCCTGAGCTCAAACGATCCACCCACCTCGGCCTCCCAGAGTGCTAGGATTACAGATGTGAGCTACCGCGCCTGGCCTCAGATATATCTTCTTAAAACCCCATCACCTACTAGGAGATCCTCTGTAGTTCTTTGGTTTTTTTTTTCTTTTTTATTCTGCACTCACCCACTAACCTATAGTTCTTCACTGAATCAAAATTTCTTAGCTTTACAGATGCAGTTTCTATAATCAACTTAGCCTTTGACTTAGCTCTGATTACGTCCATCAGCATTTGTCACTCCCCTGAAGACCCCTACCTCTACTTTTGCCTCCTAATTTAGCTAGTAACATTGCTTCACACGTCATATAAAAATAGTGGCTACCTGTTGCAGTCTCATCTTGCCTTCCTTCAACCTCTAGATGTACCCATAAATTTGCCAATCCTAACCTCCTCCTCCTCACCATAGGCTAATCCCTCTTTCAGTATACTGCATACTGTATAGAGGATTCCATCCCTTCTCATCTTCTTTGGAATGTTGCTCCATAAACTGTCTCTGTTTTTCCTATTATTTTCTAGTTCTAATTTCTCTCCACCCCCTTCTGTAAGCATATTCAAGACTCTTCCAGCTTAAATAAAGAAGTTTCTTTACCACACCATGCTACCCTATCAAATTATTTTTGCCTTTTTTCCTTGCCTGCAAATATCTTAAAAGTGAGACCTACACTCACCGTCGCCACTTCCACAATTTCCACCCACTCCTCTGCCCTTCTAAGTGTAACAATACTTTTCTTCACATTAAGAAATCGAGGTCTGGAATTGAGTCCAGTCTCTCTCCCCCCACTGTAAGACCGTCTTGCAGTGGTTCTTAAAAAAAGAAATAGAGGTCTGAGCTCTTTCCTTTTGAGGCTATCACTGAAACAGCAGTGGCCAAAATGAAGTTCAATCCCTTTGTGAGTTCTGATCAAAGCAAGAATTGTAAAAGGCATTTCAATGCACCTTCTCACATTAGCAAGAAGATTTTGTCTTCCCCTCTTTCCAAAGAGCTGAGACAGAAGTATTATGTTTGATCCATGCCCATGCAAAAGGATGATGAAGTTCAGGTTGTGCAAGGACATTATAAAAATCAGCAAATTGGCAAAGTAGTCCAGGTCTACAGAAAGAAATATGTCATCTGTATTGAACAGCTGTGGCAAGAAAAGGCTAATGACACAACTGTCCATGTGGGCACTCACCATAGCAAAGTGGTTCTCACTAGGCTAAAACTGGACAAAGACCATAAAAAGATCTTTGAATGGAAAGCCAAATTCAGGGCAAATATAAGGAAAAAACAATTCAGAAGATGCAGGAATAAATTTATATACAATTTTAATTAAAAACTGCTAAAATGACTCTGAGAGACCAAGGCAGGAGGATCATTCGAGACCAGGTAACAGAGGGAATGGCCTGAAAAAAAACAGCAAAAATATTTTCTGTCTCTTTAACACATCCTGCACTCCTTTTTGAGAAGGAAACCCTGCATCCCTGCCTCAAGCCAGTGGTTGGGAGGGGCAGGATAAGTCATTTGTTATTTGTGCAACTGGAGCTGGCCCCAGCCTGGACCTGGTGAAGGGAGGTCCTGGGTAAGGAGGTGGGGCAATCAGAATCATCGACTGTAGTTGAACAATAATTGCCTGAAGCTGAGAACCCATCCTTTAAGAGCTCTGAATTTCTGCTTATTAGGAGGACAATGGCATTTTAGATAGGAGTCTCCATCCTCCTCCTTTGCGAACAAAGTAATAAAAATTTCTCTTTTTTTCCTCCTCAAACCACTTGTTCTCATTCTTCTGATGCAGCCTGGAGAACAAGTGCTGAGCTTTCAGTAATAGCCAGGAGGCTGAGACCAGCCTGAGCAAGAGCAAGACCCCATCTCTACAAAATATAGAAAAATTATCCAGGTATGGTGATGCACGCCTATAGTCCCAGCTACTCAAGAGGCTGAGTCGGAAGGATAGCTTGAGCCCAGGAATTTGAGGTTGCAGTGAGCTATGATAATGCCACCAAACTCTAGCCAGGGTGACAGAGTGAGACTGTGTCAAAAAAAAAAAAACCTGCTAAAATGAAAGAAGAAAAACATTGAAGTCTGACCCTCTCATGGTAAAGTGAATGGTCTGCTTTGACAAACTTCAGCTTAGTGTAGTATAGAAAATGAAATCAACTTTGGAAGGCCAAGATAGGAGGATCACTTGAGGCCAGGAATTCAAGACCAACCTAAGCAACATGGCAAGACCCTGTCTCTACAAAAAAATAGAAAAGTAAGCCAGATGTGGTGGCATGCACCTGTAGCCCCAGCTATTTCGGAGGCTGAGGTAGGAGGATCACTTGAACCCAGGAATAGTTTATGGTTGCAGTGAGCTATAATGATGCCACTGCCCAGCAAAAGAGCAAGACCCTGCCTCAAAAAAAACAAAAAATGAAATCAAATATATTTAGGCTATGAATTCTAGTCCCAAACCCTGGGCATGCTTTATCTTAGAATCAACATGAGATTTTCATCTTCAAAATAAAAATAACTTTTTTTCATTTTTAGAAAATTTCTCCTTGCAAAAATTCTATAGCTATTTGTTAAGCATATGGAAGAAGAAACTGAGACTTGACTCCTTGTGCAAATAATTTATTGGAGGGCTCTCAGAAGAAACCATTACAGGTGTGGAGGAAGCATGATAGGAAAGGGAAGATGCTAGCATGAACGGCCCCGCAGCAAGTGTGCCTCCTCTGTAGAACCAAACTTTCATGCAGATGAGATATCTGCAGGTCTAGACCTGAGGCAGCTGGGGACAGAACGCACGAACAAGCCCATTTGGCCCTCTCACCAAGGCTGTTGTATCTTCAACAGTTTTGTCATTATGAATGTGGTATATTTATCTCCATCTGCTTGGCATCTCTCTGTATCTTTCAATTTTTTATGAAACTTGAGCGAGTTGACACCTTCAAACTCTAACATTCAGCATAATTATAGTTACATGTCATTCCATCATTTGAGTTTTATATAATAATTTTTACTAATTTCCTATAGTTAAAATTTCAGTGTTATTATAAACAATACTGAAATGAATATCCTTTTTACTCATTTGTGGAAACGGAAGAAATATTATTAAAATGAAAAAGGCAAGGTATGGAATCATATACAGTAGGGTCCCTTTTAATGGAAAAAAAAGGGAATAAGATAGACTTTTTTTTTTGGCTACCAATATCTAAACCCCCTTCCCATATTTGGAAATTTCCTACCCACTACAGAAATTGAAAACACCAACCTCTCCTGCTGGCAGGGCATAAGAAAGTGCTTTAAGCTCTACCAGTCATAAACTTCTGCCATAGACATTAAATCAGACACTGGTAATGTCCAGGCAATAATGTCAGCAGTATAAGATGCAGAGTCTTCAAAAGCCCAGCTCTGCTGCGGTATTTTGGCCATTTTTACTGTTAGTAGTAGCTTTCAAGCTTGGTTCGCTAGACCTTCTAGAGATTCTATAAGCCTGTGGTCCCCAGCCCTCAGGCCACAGACTGGTACCTGTCCATGGCCTCTTTAGGAACCCGGACGCACAGCAAGAGGTGAGCGGTTGGCAAGCCAGCAAAGCTTCATCTGTGTTTATAGCCCATTGCTCACATCTCTGCCTGAGCTCCTCCTCCTGTCAGATCAGTGGAGGCATTAGATTCTCATACAAGTGAATCCTACTGTAAACTGTGCATGCAAGGGAGCGAGGTTGCACGCTCCTTATGCGAATCTAATGCCTGATGGTCTGAGGGGGAGCTGAGGTGGTGATGCTAGCACTGGGGAGCACCTGCAAATACATATTATCATTAGCAGGGAGATTTGACTGCACAATAAATGTAATGTGCTTGAATCACCCTGAAACAGTCCACTACACCCTTGATCCATGGAAAAATTGTCTTCCATGAAACCACTCCCTGGTGCCGAAAAGGTTGGGGACTGATGCGTAAGCCATCTAAAATCCATTTAAATTTTTTTCTCCTATTTAAATTAGCCAGGATTGGTTCGTTCTTTCTTCCTTCCTTCCTTCCTTCCTTCCTTCCTTCCTTCCTTCCTTCTTTCCTTCCTTCCTTCCTTCCTTCCTTCCTTCCTTTCTTTCTTTATTATGTACCTGTATACCCGGGGTGTGCATGTGTATATATTTGTAGTAATTGCTATGATGTGCTACTCAGTTGCCCTTTCAGGACTGAACTACTTATTTCCCTGGCTTCCCAGAGTATTGCTGAAAAAAACTACCTTATCCTAGGTCATGTTCCATTCCTGGGGCAGCCTGTGTCCAATGAGTGTTTGATGGGGCCCCTTTGCCCCATCATAAGACAATAACAGTGAGCCATCCTAGTTTCAGAGCTCTAAGTGGGGATGATTGAGGCCTTTGTTGATACAGCATCAGACCTTGAATTCCCCTTCTGCTCAAACTTACTTCTGTTCCATCCCCCACAGGTGTTGCCCCTGAGAGTAGTCCCCCATAAACTTCCTACACGGCAATCTTCATTTCAGAGTCTGCTTCCCAAAGACCCAAGTGTCATCATAGCCCTCTTAGAGTGGAGGCATATGTCAGGCCAGGTAATAAATGAAGTCCTAGTCCAGCTTTGACTCACAGTGGATCCAACATTGGGTTAACCTGGTGACCATTTCCATTGTCCCCAAATAATTAGAATAGATATACTTGGAAGTTGGCACAACCTGCAGCTATCAAAGTGAGGAAGGCCAAGTAGAAGCTCTGAAATTGCCTCTGCCCTCATTTCTCCCACAGCAGCCACGGGGAAATGACAGATATTAGTTCCGTCGCTAAAGACCTAAAGAATTTAGGGGTGTTTGGCCGGGCGCGGTGGCTCATGCCTGTAATCCTAGCTCTCTGGGAGGCCGAGGCGGGCGGATTGTTTGAGCTCAGGAGTTCGAAACCAGCCTGAGCAAGAGCGAGACCCCGTCTCTACTATAATTAGAAAGAAATTAATTGG
>CAUYSK010060631.1:0-36013 GCA_963575035.1 Avahi laniger
GTTTATTGGCCAATTGTCTAGCTTCTTTTGAAAAGCTTCTTTTCATGTCTTTGCCCACTTTTTAATGGGGTTGTTTGCTTTTTCCTGCTGATTTGCTGGAGTTCTCTGTAGATTCTGGATATTAGCCCTTTATTAGATCTATGGTTTGCAAATATTTTCTCCCATTCTGTAGGTTGTCTGTTTGCTTTGTTGATTATTTCCTTAGCTGTACAGAAGCTTTTTAGTTTAATCTGATCCCCTTTATTTATTTTTCTTGTTGCTGCAATTGCCATTGGGGTTTTAGTCATAAAATCTTTGCATAGGCCAATATCTACAAGAGTTTTTCCTGCATTTTCTTCTATAATTCTTATGGTTTCATGCCTTACATTTAAGTCTTTTATCCATCTTGAATTAATTTTTGTGAGTGGTGACAGACAGGGGTCCTGTTTCACTGCTCTGCATGTGGCTATCTAATTTTTCCAGCACCATCTGTTGAATAGGATCTCTTTTCCCCAATGTACAATGGTGTCTGTTTTGTCAAAGATCAGTTGGCTGTAGGTAGATGGTTTTATATCTGGGTTCTCTATTCTGTTCCATTGGTCTGTATCTCTATATTAGTACCAATGCCATGCTGTTTTGGTTACTATGGCCTTGTAGTATAGTTCAAAGTCTGACAATGTGATGCCTCCCAATTGTTCTTTTTGCTTAAGATTGCTCTGGCTATTTGGGCTCTTTTCTGTTCCCAAACAAAGGATAGAATTATTTTTTCTAGATCTGTGAAATATGATGTTGATATTTTGATGGGGATTACATTGAATCTGTAACTTACTTTGGGTAATATGGACATTTTAACAATGTTGACTCTACTGATCCATGAGCATAATATGTTTTTCCATTTGTTTTTGTCCTCTGTAATTTCTTTCGTCAGTGTTTCATAGTTCTCCTTGTAGAGATATTTTACCTCCTTGGTTGAGTATATTCCTAGGTATTTATTTTCTTTGTAGCTATTGTGAATGGTATTGAGTCTTTGATTTGACTCTCAGCTTGACTGTTATTGGTATATAGAAATGCTATTGATTTGTGTACATTGATTTTGTAACCTGAGACTTTGATGAATTTATCAATTCCAGGAGGCTCTTGGTGGAATCTTTGGGATTTTCTAGATACATGATCATAGTGTCAGTGAAAAGCAATAGTTTGACCTCCTCTTTCCTGATTTGGATACCCTTTATTTCTTTCTCTTGCCTGATTGCTCTGGCTAGGACTTCCAGCACTATGTTGAAAAGAAGTGGTGACAGTGGGCATCCTTGTCTTGTTCCAGTTCTTAGGGGGAATGCTTTCAACTTTTCCCCATTCAGCATGATGTCGGCTTTGGGTTTGTCATATATGGCTTTTATAATTTTGAAATATTTTCCTTCTATGCCTAGTTTGTTGAGGGTTTTTATCATGAAAGGGTGCAGGACTTGGTCGAATGCTTTTTCTGTATCTATTGAGACGATCATATGGTCTTTGTTTTTGCTTCTGTTTATGTGGTGAATCACATTTATTGATTTACATATGTTGAACCATCCTTGCATCTCTGGGTTGAAGCCCACTTGGTCATGGTGAATTATTTCTTTGACGTGCTGTTAAATTTGGTTTTCTAATATTTTGTTGAGGATTTTTGCATCTGCATTCATAAGGGATATAGGTCTGTAGTTTTCTTTTTATGTTGTGTCCTTTCCTGTCTTTGGTATCAAGGTGATTCTGGCTTCATAGAATGAGTTAGGGAGAATTCCATACTTCTCAAAATTATGGCATAATTTCTGTAGCTGGTAATTCTACCAGTTCTTATTTGTAAGTCTGGTAGAATTTGCATGTAAATCTATCTGGTCTTGGGCTTTTTTTTTTTTTTTTTGGTCAGAAGGTTTTTTATTACTGTAGCAATCTCACTGCTCATTACTGTCTGTTCAGGAGTTCTGTGTCTTCCTTATTGAGTCCTGGGAGGTTGTGTGTTTCCAGGAATTTGTCCATTTCCTCTACATTTTCTAGTTTATGTGTATAGAGATTTTCATAGTATTCATGGATGATGTTTTGTATTTCTGCGGTATCAGTCGTAATGTCTCCTTTTTCATTTCTGATTGAGCTTATTTGGTTCCTTTCTCTTTTATTCCTGGTATAGTTAGCAAGAGGTCTGTCAATTTTGTTTATCTTATGAAAGAACTAACTTTTTGTTTCTTTGATCCTTTGTATTTTTTGGTTTCCATTTTATTTAGTTCTGCTCTGATCTTTGTTATTTCTTTTCTTCTGCTGGCTTCTGTTTGGTTTTCTCTTCCTTTTCTAGTTCCTTGAGATGTAACATTAGGTTGTTAATTTGTGATCTTTCTGGTTTTTTGATGTAGGCATTTAAGGTTATGAATTTTCCCTGAGGAATGCTTTTGCTGAGTCCCAAAGATTTGCATAGCTTATGTCTCCTTTGTCATTTAGTTCAAAGAATCTTTTGATTTACATCTTAATTTCATTCTTGACCCAGTAATCATTCAGCAACAGGTTGTTTAATTTCCATGACTTTGTGTAAGTTTGAGTGTCTCTATCATGATTGATTTCTAGTTTTATTCCTCTGTGGTCTGACAAGATACATGGTATGATTTTAATTTTTTTTGAATTTTTTGAGACCTGTTTTGTGGCCTAAAGTATGATCCGTCTTGGAGAATGTAACATATGCTGCTGAGAAGAATGTATATTCAGTAGTTTTCCAGTAGAATGTTCTGTGAATGTCTGTTAGGTCTATTTGATTTAGATTCCAGTTTAAGTCCATTGTTTGTTTATTTATTTTCTGCTTTCATGATTTTTCCAGCTCTGACAGTGGGGTGTTGAGGTCCCCAACAATTATGATGATGCTATTTATTTCTTTGCTTAGGTCTAGTACAATTTGCTTTATGTATCTGTGAGCTCCTGTGTTAGGTGCATATGTATTTAGGATTGTATGTCTTCTTGTTGAATTGCTCCCTTTACCATTATATAATGACCCTCTTTGTCTTTCTTCACCTTTGTTGGTTTAAAGTTAATTTTACCTGATGTGAGAATAGCTACACCTGCTGTCTTTTGATTTCCATTCGTGTGGAATATTTTTTTCATTCTTTTATGTTGAGTCTGTGTGTCCTTGTGGTTTAGATGTGTTTCTTGGAGACAGCAGATACTTTGCTTGTGTTTTTTCATCCACTCAGCCAGCCTGTGTCTTCTGAGAGGAACATTCAGACCATTAACGTTCAGTAATAGAATTGATATGTGGGATGTTGATCTGTTCATCATGTTGGGTAGGACCTCATTGCTTTGTTTTCCCTCTTGTGCTATAGTTTTATAAGAGTTGTGAGTTTTAGGGGTTTTTAAGTGATTTTCCACTGGTGGGTATCTGCTGTGCTGATTCATGTATAATGCAGTTCTGAGTATTTCCTGCATGTAGGTCTGGTCATGGCAATTTCCCTCAGTGTTTGCTTGTCTGGAAAAGACTGAATTTCTCCATCAATTGTGAAGCTTAGTTTTGGGTACCCCTGCCCCCAGAATCTCCCTCCAAAGTCTGGTCACTTGCTGAGCAATGGTGCCACGGGAGGGGAGCTTCCCTGTCGGAGGCCCCGCCCCAGTCCAAAAGTGGGCTTTCCTTGGGGGGACGATGGGCGCCCACCAGGCTGCCTGCTTGGACCACACTACATTTTCCAGCCAGGTCCGCCCACGTGGGCTCCGTCGCCTCCTGGGTCCGCAGCCCACTGTCACCTCCTGCGCCCTGGCAACCCGCTGAGTGCTGGGGTGTGGGATCCGCACACGTCTGTCCCGTCGCAGACGTCCCTGGGAAGTGCTGGAGGGGGCACCCCCGGACCAAGTGCCCTGGGCCACTGCAGGTCCACGCGGGAAAGGTGTGGGCCCCTCTCTGCGGAAGCCGTGGTGCTGTGGGCGCAGCAGTGGGGAGGTGGCCGCCATGGCAGTCTCAGTTCGGTCCGCCCTCGCTGCAGGGGGGCGGGAGAGTCTGGGAGGAGGACAGGCAGCACCCTGCTCGGTGGTCCCCCTCCCTGGGTGGAGACCACTGACGTCCGCGCTCTTGGTCACAAGTTCTGGGGCCTCCCACAGTCTGGGCAGGCATGGGGACCATCTGTGTGGCGGCGGGTGATACAAAAACCGAAGGCTTGAGCTCCCTGGAGTGGTCAAGGGTCCCTGCAGGCAGGGAAGCAGCATGGTGATCGCCTGTCCGCGCGGCTGTGGTCGCGGGTGGGGTGGGTGGTGGGTGGCTGGGAGGGCAGTGGGGGGGCACATGCCAAAAGGGCTGGGGGGGCTGGGAGCCCGATGCTTTATTTTCTAGAAGGGCCCAATTCAGTGTCTGCAGCAGCGCTTGGGCTGGTTGGGGTGGAGAAGCCGCCAGGCAGCTGCCCCGCTGATGACGGACAGTGCGCGGGGAGGAACCAAGCCGCCGAGCTCCCCTGGTTGGCGTTTGCCGATGTTTTTTCTCCTGTTCTGCTTCACGGTTGCTTGCCGTGAGGTCTGCGGTGGGCTCTGCACCTTTCCCCCCAAACCACAGCTGAGCTGCGCCAATCCCCTCCTGTATCCCGAACCCAAACGCTTCCTTTCCTGCGGCCAATCTGGCACCGACGTCTCTAGGCAGCCACCCCCACCATCCAGGTACATGGTATAAAAATATTTTCTTCTGGTCTGCTCACCTTTTCTTTTTCTCAATAATGCATTTTACTTGCAGTGTTTTCATTGCTTACATTATCTTTTGAAACTTAAAAAATTTAAAGCAATTTCAGAATTCTATAAAAATTGCAAGAATAATGCAAATAATTCCAAGATATACTTCGCCCAGATTTCCCAGATCTTAAAATGTGATTACACTTGCTTGCTTTCTCTTTCTCTTTCTCTTTCTCACTCTTTGGCCTCCAGACCTGTGTTTCTCTGTGTGTCCCCATCGCCCCTCTCCTTACAGGTCAGCTTTCTCCGGCTCTCTGTCTGAGCACCGTCTCATTCCCGCCCGCAGCTCTGAGACCCATCTCAAATGCCTACGGGAGAAGTCAGTCTGCTCAGGCCAGGTGGGCATTGCCCTGATCTGATCAGCAGTGATCTTGTGGTGGGTCCTTTGAGAATCAATCACGATGCATTTTCTAAGAATGAATTAAAGGGTGAGGGAAGAAACAATGAGCATCTGTTCTATGAAAAAGTAAATGGGTTGAAAAATTACAAGTATATAGAACTTTCCAAATAAGTATTATTTCGATGTGGTTACCTTGGAATGCCAGGTACCTTTTCCAAAACCCGTGTAGCTATTTTATTACTCACCCCAACACTTGTCTCTGAGGACAAACTTTAGGGTCAGGGACATTCCTTTAAAGAAAATCAGTATCTGTTCTTGGTATCACAACTCCCTCTTGACCAGAACACAGTATTTTTTCACCTTTAATTGCTAGTGACAAAGCACAGCTGGACGGATGCCCCGATTACCCTGATTTGATCACTGCGCATTGTGTGCCTGCATCAAAACGTCACATGCACCCTGTAAAGATATACAACTATTACGTACCCATAATAATTACAAATTACAAATTACCAAAAACCAAAAACACACTGGATTTCCAAGAGTGCAGGCGGCTGTAGGTTCAGTTGGGTTCAGGGGCTTAAACACATCACTCTCCACCCAGACTTTCTCCATATTACAGCCCAGAGTTCCCATTCCATCAGTCTCCCAGGGACAACCGAATCTAGAAGATCAAAGATGCTGTCATCCTTCCTTCTCTTGGTCTCTCCATTTCTCTTATCTTTTTCTTCCCGTCCATCCCATACACTATAATTAAGCATTCTTAACATGGCTGTCATAGCCACATGCAGCCTTTTCAGTCTGTAGGCAGAGTGATGGCCTCTGAAACACGTCTGTGTCCTAAACATCCCTGGACCCTGGGAACATGTCACCTTGCCTGGCAAAAGAACCTTTGCAGATGTGACTGAGGATCTTGGGATGGGAAGATTATCCTGGATTATCTGGGTGGGCCCAGTGTCATCGTAAAGGTCCTTGTAAAAGGGAGGCAGGACAGTCCAAGGTGGAAGGAGGAGATGGAGGACCGAGCAGAAGGTGTTGTGAGGTGCTCTGAAGACGGAGCAAGGGGCCACAGGCCATGCAACATGGGCAGCCTCTGGAAGCCCGAAAAGGTAAGGAAACAGGTTCTACCCTGGGGCCTGGCGAAGGAACCACCCTGCCGACACCTTGATTTTAGCCCAGTGAAACTGATTTCAGACCTCTGGCCTCCAGAACTGTAAGAAAGTAAGTTAAATTGTTTCAAGCCACAAAGTTTGTTGGATTTGTTACAGCAGTTATAGGAAGCTAATACACAATCCAAAAGAAGAGAAGCCTTTTTTTCCAACGTTGATATGCTAAATCTCATAGAGGTTTTCTAAATTGCTTTACCTGAGCCATGTACCCACTTTGGGGGCTGAACACACTAGATAGTAGGACCAGGCAGCGTGAATGACCACCTCGCACTCGGGACTCAGCAGGTGCACGCGTGTAGGTGGGGAGGGTCTGCACCTCCGCAGAGAGGCGGCTGGACAGACGAAAGGCAGACGTGCTCTGCGACCCACCCTGACTCCCTGTGCCAACCAGCCCTCGCCCCAGTGACTGCTGGACATGAGCTTCACCCCTCGAGGCTGAAACCTTGGCTGCGATGAGCATACTCGGAAGACGGTGCTTCAGGTTCGCAAAGCTCTTTGCAAGGAGGAGAGCTTTCTGTCTCTAGAGGGCATGTTGAAGGGAGCAAACTTCATCTGCATATGTAAGATCGGATATTTCTGTTGCAAATGTTCTTTTGTGGTCAGAAGGAAGATCTGAGTTTATATTCAGTCTGCCACATGCCAATTGGTGAACTCTCTAGATTTTAGTTTGTTCATCTGTAAAATGGAGATAATTATACTTTCCTACGGGCTGTTGGAAGGATTAGAGAGAAGATTTACGCAAAAGCACTATTTAAATAAAGTATGCAAAGCTGAACACAGTTCTTCAATAAAGGACTGCTGTATTTGTCTTGTTCTATATATACAACACTAGGAAATTAGTTTGAGAGTCAGACTGAATGGTGAGTGGGCTGAGACGTTAGAGCTCTATATTTTAGTACACAGATTACCATGAGCAGACTGATAACGTGTATTGTGCCTTCTATGTATTAATACATGTGCAGTGGTTTTTCTAAAAAGCTAAAAAGTCTAACATTTCTTTGTTTTTTCCCTGTTTTGGTGCCTGCTCCATTCTCTGCTGACTTTTTATGTTTAACCTGTTTCACAGAACTGAGTGTCAGCTCAGTGGGAGTCGCTGTGAAAAGCCCGAGGAGAAGGTGAAGCTTCCATGTGCCCGGCTGCAGCCCCGAGTCCTGGCGTGTAGACAGTGCCGGTGGCTCTGTGGCTCCCGGAATCTGCTTCTCCAGGGCTGTTCCTGCCTCGCCACACTCCACCGCACCCCAAGCGTCCCTATCCCGCTTGTCCCCAGACCAACCTCACTCTTCCTGGGCCTTCCTTGGCTTCTCCTCTGACACTTGTTACCCATTTCTGTGGTCCCTGACTTACCACCGGCCCGAACGACCGCCTTATTTTGACCCCTGGCCTCGGCATCTCTCGCATGAACTGTCGGGCATCCTGGCGTCCTCTGAGTGTGACTCCTGCGGTTCTCTGGGTGGAGACTGGGAGGGGACACTGACACACGGCCCCCAAGGCCTTGCATCTGGGCAGCCGGGCTGTATCCGAAGTGGACTGCAGCCCAGGAGGCAAAAGATGCAAAAATAACCACGGCGTGTGAGTGGGCCAGAGAAGCACGAAGAGATTTTATAGGAAAGAAAATGTAGGTCAAGGGAGGGGGATCACTGGGAGCCCAGACTCAGAAGAATTTCCTTCCACTCAGGATCTGGCTACATGGGCCCCTGTGCTGCTGCGTCCTGCTCAGACCCTCCTTGCAGGGCTGGGTGCCCATTCGCCAGCTGCTGTGGGTGTCGGCTGCTAATGGCTCGCAGCCACCCCTCTCTGGAGACCTGCCCTTGGTCAGGGAACTCCTTCGCCTGACAGGTCTGCTTCTCCCCCAGGGAGCCCACAGCCAGTGCTGGCTTATGCAGGAGCCAGGGCAGAAGCCTCTCCTCCTGCCTCGGCTCTGCTGTAAGTCCCCCTCAGGTTCTCCCTGGGACGGGGCTGGTGCCAGGCCACCACCGAGACCACATCCTTGCTTAGCTCCTCCGTCTCCCTCACCCCTTCTCCTGGGAGCATCCCTTGATAAATCACGTGTATCTGAACCCACATCCAGGCTCTGCTTCTAGGGAAAGTGACTCAAAACATCTTTTAGACTTACCATGTTTCTTCTGCTAACTGGCCTTCATGTGGGCTGGTGCCTTTGCCTAAGGCACTCTTCCTCACCCTGTCCCCCTAGCGAACACCCCCATCCTTTGGATCTCAGCGGGTATCACGTCCTTGGGGAAGACTTGACTTCCCTGACTGGGTTGGATTCCCCGGTGTAGACGCTCCAGCTGCACAGTATCGCTCTCCAGTGAGTTGGTCGTCACAGCTGCAATTCGGCCTTTATGTGTGTGGTTATTTGAAGAATGTGTGACTTTCCCACTGGAGTGTACATCCCATAAGGATTGGAACCGCGTCTGCCTTTCCTCACCACCACGTTCCCAGTGCCTCGCTCCGTGCCCGACGCACGTAGGTGCCCAGAAGTATTTTTTGAAGAAATGATGTGAATGATTAAAGACGAGAGAAGACTGGAGAGAAGGCGAAGGTGACAGCTGGGAGGCCGACGCTGCCGGTGCTGCCAGGAGGGCACGTACGGAGAGGGCGGGGAAAGTGCCCTGGGATCTGGCAGCCAGAGGTCACTGGGACCCTGACGAGAACGCGGTCACGGAGTGGGGGAGCCGGAGGTGAGCCACAGAGGGCTGGGGGCAGAGTGGTGGGGAACTGGGGGAGTGCGGGCGACTCTTCTTAGAGTGGCAGGGGACCAAGAACAAGTTTCCAGGTTTACTCTTCTCCTGTAGAGATGGGTTTTCACTCTGAGCAGGGATCTTCTCCTTACCTGTCATTCATTTCCCCTCCAGTTCGTCCCTGGTAAGCTGGTGACTCTGAATCCCCAGGGGAAATGGGGCTTTCGTGGCCTCCCTAGTGTTGTGCACACCTGGGACCTGCCTGCTGCCCTGGCTCGTCCTGTCTCCTGGCATCGCGACAGCCGCTGCCGACGCGGGGAAGCAGCAGCCCATCCTCGAGCACAGGTGGCGCTTGTCCAGCAGGGACAGTCGGGCTCGCGGGCAGCCCAGTGCCCCGTGCCTCCCACCAAGGTGGCTGGTGTCCTGTCCTAGGCCCGCCAACAGTGCTAATACCCTGGGAAAGGTGGGACTGGGGTCTAGCTGGTCACCCAGGGTTTCTTTCAAGGTCTAGAATAGGACCAAGTCAAGTAAGAGTCCGATGTACACTGGCCATTTTTGTAGAACTAAATTTGGCATTTAGAGAAAGGACCTCAGAATCATTTCAACTCTGTGACATTGGAAGTATCCAGACCCGCGTTTGCATTGAATTGAATGGATTCTCGCGTCACAGACCTTGCAGGGTATCGAGTTCAGCACCCCCTGCGTATCACGTAGCCAGATCCCTGCAAAGTAACCTCAATCCTCTGAATCAATACTTACAGTGACTTCCCTGCTTCCCGCAATGGTCAGTGCAATCTTTGGACGACTCTTCAACTAATGTTTCTGTCAAGCTCTATTTTTTCAAAACTAGCTCTCCCTTTACATTAAGAAAAAGCTTTTCTTTCCCTAGGCTTCCTTCTCCATTGCCTTTCATTGTCCCATCTCTCCTCTGGCATGTGAAACACAGAGCTACAGAACATTTTGACTGTCAAGGGGCCTCAGTCCACACCCTCTGAGTCCCGTGGAGGAGATCCCTGCGTTCTTGTGAGCGGGTCTCTTTCTTTAGTATGAAACGTCTGTCCTGCGTGAAGGATCATGGAAACGAAGGATGGGTAGAAGCCTCTAGACTGCTCTGCAGTCTAAGGAAAATTTGGCAAAGCCATTGGGGAATTCTTGGACTAAAATCAGCCATTAGAGAAGTTTTGTATCTTCTAGGAATAGGCCTGCCCCAGCAGTCCTGCTGCTGCACTTGGTGTCAGTGGCTGGAAGCAGTTTTGGGAAACTACCTGGCACAGACGTAATCGTGGGTTTCAGAGACAGCGGGAGTCCTTGGGCAGTTACCCTCCCTGCAGCTGCAGACTGTGAGGCACATGCTCACAGCCCTCACACCGGTCTCTCCTCTGCGTCTGAGACAGCACACAGCCTTGTACTTCCTGTGAGGGGTGTCGGTGACCACAGATGTGCACATTTCTGGACCCGGAGTCCAGCTGCACCTGTGCCCGGGCTCACGTATGGATGCTGCCTCTCCTGCACTGTCCTCGCCGGGAGCGAAAGCTGCTACTTGCAGCTGTTTAGTCTGGTGGCATCACCAATGTTAGCTCAGACTAGCGGGGATGCAGCAGCGTTACCGTGTACATGGTACATTTTGGTCCAAAGGGTTTTTCCACCCGTAGTCTCATTTGATTCTCACCAGAGCCTTGCGAGAGTGGTAGTTCAGGGATCTCCACTTTGCAGATGCAGACACCAAGACTTGGGAAGGTTGGGAGAGCCAGTCAAAGTCACATGGCCCCTAAGTGAGGGGACTGGGACCTAAATCAGGTGTCTCACTGCGGATCCCAGAACATTTCAGTGATAACACCCATGGTGGTCGAGGGCTGGGGAACAAGGAGCAAGGACTGGGCTTCTCTCCTGCTCTTCTGTGTCTGGTGGATCCGTGAGCACCTCCCTCACCACTTCCCCTTTGTCTGATGTGGCCTTGCTGAGCACGGTGGACTGTGCACTCGGGGCAGCCTCAGTCAGGCAAACAAAGAGGCCACCTTTCCTCCGTCTTCTCAGCAGCTTCCCAGAGACAACTCAGGGGTAGCAGCCTGGGGACCTGGACAGGGAGGTCAGTTTGTACAGTCAGACCCATGTAGTGTTCTTCCCTGACTGCACACCAAGGCCACTGAGCACTATTCATTGTCTACTGCATGTCTTTGTTACCAGGCAATCAGTGGGCTCGCTGCACAATGTGCACAGAAGCCAGTACTACAACACTGGGCTTGGGAAAAGCAAAGCTTCACTGGGAGTCAGCTGGCAGGGAGACACAGGAAACGCTCAGATCTTCTCCTGAGCTGGGGCTGTGGGACTTCATGAGCCTAGGGTAATGCGGTGCAATCTGATTGGATCTTGCAATGAGGGGATGCTGAGAGGTGTGCTCTGATCGGATCCTGCCAACAGGTGACAACAGGCTCGATCTGATTGGATCCTGGATCCTGCCACGTGGTCTCCACTTCTCAATCCAGGCCCGGCTCCTGGGTCAGAGCACTTGGGTTCTGCCCAGGGTTGCACACTTGGTCCATCTGGACATGCTCAGGTTATGTGACCTTCAGCCTGGGAGTCCACGCCAGCTGAAAAACAGTGTGCAACTTTGTTACATGAAAGTTGAGCTAGACTGGTCTGGTGTGGGTACAGCTTAAGTCAGAAATCCTAGCTTGCTAAATAAGACAGTAGGGAGGTGTCACCTCCGCCTTCTCCTCCCGGCTTTCCACACATCTGTCAGTGATGACCTGTTTCCAAAGCCCAGGCTCTTTGTTGTGGGCTTAGCTTTTCCCATGGTGGTGGCAGGTGGCAGGTGGAGTGCAGCGGGGTGGGGGGAAGGGGTTGAAGAGAGGGAGAGTCTGAGAGCTGGGAACCAAACTCCCAAGGTGAGTTCCAAGGTGACAGATCTGCTGTCTTCAACTCAGAAAAGAGACACCCTCTTTTATTCCTACCTTGTGGGGTGTAAATCCTGCCCTTCCCACTGGGTACCATGAGGCAAAAGGTCCTGGCCAAGCACCTCCAAAGTATCAGAAAACTATTAACAACAAAGACATAATATAGCTGGAGATAGAATCAAAGCCCCCTGATTTCTGCCCTAATAACGATAATAACCACTGTCATAAATAACTAACGTGCTTTCTCATACAGCAGCCTACAAAGCACCAGTTGTGTAAATTGCTGCATTGCATTTACCTCCTTTCCTCCCTCAGGTCTCTGCCTGCAGTGTCACCAGTGAGCCGGTGGAGAGAGGCCCGCAAGCCCGCAGTATGTCATCAGTCCCCCTGATTACTACGTAAGAAATATGGAGAGCGCAGGTCTGGTCTTCACAGGATAAGTCCACAAAGAATGCTTTGAGTACATGGTTGAACCTGGATTCCAACTACGAGATAGTTGGCCTCCATTTTAAGTTAAGAGGAAAAACCGAATTTATTTAAAGCATAGTCCATTTTTAGGACTTAGATATGAGAATAGTTCTCGATCTGATGCAGTTGGATATTCTAGCTATTAACGTACCGAAAGACAGCTGCAGTATATGTGAATATTTAAATTTAATCAGACTGAGCATCTCCAACCATGTTTTTGTTGGGGAGAGAGAAGTTAAACGATGCTGTTCTAATTTGCATATGCAAATATGGCCTATATAATATATATTCCCGGTTCATTATCATGTATGTACAATCAGAAGCCAATTTTTTCTTTTCAAAGAAGCCCACAGCTGAGCAATCAGCTTTGCCTGGCCTCTTATGGAAACTATTGTCAAAAGAAGGAAAAAGCACTTTTCTATACATGATTGAGCTTATCAAGAAGTTTGAAGTCTTTGCATGGCAAATTAGCAGCTCTGTGTCTGTGTGTGTGCGTGTAAATGTGCGTGATGGTAGTGAACCCAAATGAATATCATTCAGCGAAAGGGCCCGTTTCTGTCCGTGCCTGGCCCCAGAACATTGATTGCAATAATCATGTAGAGTTTCTGGCTTATAAGAGTATTTGGAATGGGGGTAATGAGAGTATTTCTGTCACTGCTTCCAGGCCTTCTGTTCCTTAGTAGCTATAGCCTGTGGGCTGACGGGTGACACAGCGATAGACAGACTAGCTTGGCTCATTGGCTGTTAGGGCGCGCCGTAGACTTGAGGGTGCCAGTTGGCATCACAGGAACAAACGACACAGCATCTTCAGTTCAGTGCAGCACGTTTTGACCAAGGTGTCCACAAAGCAAAATCCCATCATTGAAACCAAATGAAGCAAAACAAGGACATGTGAAAAGCACAAAGGGGCAATCATTTTCCAGATCCGAGGCCAGGCATGGTGGCACACACTTATAATCTCAGCACTTTGGGAGGCCGAGACAGGAGCTTCACTTGAGGTCAGGCATTCAAGACCAGCCTGAGCAACGTAGTGAGACCCCCTGTTTACAAAAAATAAAGAAAATCAACCAGGTGTGGTGGGACATGCCTGTAGTCCCAGCTACTCGGGACGCTGGGAGGCTGAGGCAGGAGGATTGCTTGACCCCAAGAGTACAAGGCTGCAGTGAGCTGTGATCGTGCCCCTGCACTCCAGCCTGGGCAAGAGAGGGAAACCCTGTCTCCAAAAAAAAAAAAGAAGAAGAAGAAAAGAAAAAAAAATTTCAGCTGCCATTTTTTCAGACATTGACAAGCTAACCCTAAAATTCATTGAGAAATGCAAAAAAACCCAGTATAGAAAAGAAATCATCAGAGAACTCAACTTCTCCACTTCAAAACTTACTATAAATGTACAGCAAACAAAATAGTGTGATATTATCACATGGATAAACATATAAGTCAATGATATAGAATTGAAAGTCCAGAAATAAACCCTTACATTTATGGTCAATTAATTTTTGGTAAGGTTGGTAAGACATTTAAGTGAGGAAAAATACTCTTCAACAAACTGCCAGGACAACCACATATTCACATGCAAAAGAGCGAAGTTAGACTCCTACCTCACAGCATATGCAAAAATTAACTTGAAAGGAATCAAAGACCAAAATGTCAAAGCTAAACTTAGAAACTCTTAGGAGAAAACATAGTAGTGAATCTTCATGACCTTGGGTTAGGAAATGGTTTCTCAGACATGAAATTAAAAGCAAATGTGACAAAAGAAAAATAGATATAGTGGACTTTATCAAAATTAAAAATTTTTGTGTTTCAGAGGATACCATCAAGAAAATGAAAAGACAACTCATGGGATGGAAGAGAATATTTGTAAGTCATATATCTGATAAGGGACTGGTATTCAGAACCTTACACTAAATAGTCAAAGGACAAATAACCCAATTACAATAGGCAGAGGATCTGAATAGACATTTCGCCAAATAATATATAAAAGTAGCCACGTAAGCACATGAAAAGATGCTCAACCCAGTAGTCACTAGGGAATTGCAAATTAAACTACATTGAGACACTGCTTCCCACCGTCAGTATGGCTGAAACAAACAAGACAGATAATAAAAACTGCCGATGGGCATGTGTAGAAATCGGAGCTCTCGTACATTGCTGGTGGTGATGGAAAATCGTGCAGCCACTTTACGAAAGCAGTTTGGGAGTTCCTTAAATGTTAAACATAGAGTTACCATGTGATCCAGCAATAAGAGATGTGAAAATATGTATCCACACAGAAACTTCTATGTGAATATACATAGCAAAGATGCAGACTATAAATAGCCGATGTCGTATATCCAAACAATGGAATCGCATTCAGCCACAGGGAGAAATGAAGCGCTGATGTGTGCTACGGCGTGGGTGACCCTTGGGAACAGTGTCTTCAGTGAAAGAAGCCGGACACAGAATCCATATATTGTGTGATGGCGCTTATATATAGGAAGTGTCCAGGACAGGCACATCCGTCCAGACAGAAAGCACAATGTTGTTTAGGACACTGTGGTTGGGGGCGGGGAGATGGGAAGTGGCTGCCAGTGGGAATGGCGTTTCTTTTTAGAATGATAAAAATGTCCTACACAATTGCTGCACAACTCTGTGAA
The DNA here is from genome assembly GCA_963575035.1 of Avahi laniger. NCBI lineage: Eukaryota > Metazoa > Chordata > Mammalia > Primates > Indriidae > Avahi > Avahi laniger. Next base: position 14,881 of record CAUYSK010060631.1, read on the forward strand.
TAAATTAAAAACCATTGAATTGCACAATTTAAGTTAATGAATTGTAGGGTCTGCGAATTATACATCAATAACGCTGCTAAAAAAAGAGAAAGGTAAAAAGGCCGTGCATTTCCCTCCCCACGTCATCTCTCCTCTCAGAAATAGCACGGTGAGGGGCACCAGGTCCGCTTATGTGAGTTTATGTAATTCCTAGGCTGTGGTTAAAGAGGCCCCTTTGACTTCTTTGGTCCGGAGAGACATTTTCATTCGTAGGGTGTCAGACGGGGCCCCCGGGGGAAGCATGCTGTCGCTGCCCTGGGGAGGGAGAAGAGGGAGAAGGTACAGAAGCAGGTGCAAATCTGGAGACGCGTCCCCTAACCAGGCAGGCCCCCAGCTGAGGGCTCAGGAACCTGGTCCTGAGATGGTCCTAATTCTTGCATCCGGGCACAGCTTTGCGTCAGGGGCAGCCCAGGTGCGTTTAGTGAGACCGAAGGACCCTGGGCTCATTCTGGGGCAGATAATCGTGGAAAAGGGAAACGGGTGAATGCTGGCCAAACTACCGCACACGTGGGCCTCCATCTGTCGTGAGGCGCACCTCCCCAGGTGGTGTCCACTGCCTGGCCGACGCGGTCTTGGAGCAGGAGAGGAAACTCACCAGGTGGAAAGGAGGGAAAAGCTATTTCAAGCAGAATGAACCGCACGTCCAAAAACGGTGACAGGACTGGTCGTGGTGTGCCCACCCGCCTCGGACCTTCCGCTGCGCCCGGTGCTGCAGGTCGGCCGTCCAGTCTGCTCCAGCCCAGCACCTGGTTCTCTGCCGACTCCACAGGTGAGTCCTTTGCCCAGAGCCCTCATAAGGGCTGGCACCGTCTTCCTGTCTCTGCCTCGACACCTGACCCTGTGCTTTCCCAGGTGGGTGCTCAGTCGGTTCCTGGGTTCCTGTGTGGATTAGCGATTAGTGTTGACATGGTGCGTAATGGTCCTCAGCCTTCTTGAGGAAGAAACAGGTCTGCGGTAACATGATTTGATGATTGCTCATCAGCCAAAGAGGATTAAGAATTTCTTGCTTTCTTTACATTGGCTTATCAACTTGATAATCATTTCTTTTTTACCAATGGCCTTTTGCTACGCTTACTCCAACAAATACCCCAGCGAGAGTCAGGTCAGGGAGGGATGAGAGGCAGAAGGTTAGAGAGGCTATGAGGGAGGGCGTGTGACAGATTTGCTCCTGACTGAGTGGAAGATGTCATGGGCACAGAGAAGGAAGGCCCCACCTTGAGACTGGTCAAGCTGACCTAAAGGAGGCTCCTGGCGTGGCCTCTCTTGGTAGAATAAATACAGGTGTCATCTGTGGGTGCTGTTCCGTACTTGCCCAGCTGGTTTGGTTTTGAGGAATACCAGGTCGAAGGAGATTGACTTTAGGGTTGTATATCCACCTGGGGGCCAGAGAGCGGCCTGGATTCAGAAGCTTCTCTGGGATCAGTGAATAATTCAGCCACAGGTGGATGGAACCCTCAGTTCTTGTTCCCATTACTGCAAACAGAAGTCGAGCTCAATTCCCCACTCCGCCTCTCCAAGGCGCGATTTGGCAGACGGTTGGAGTGAAGCCTGAACACCGTGCCCCTCTGTGCGGCCCGGAGGGCTGTGCCAGGAGCTGGCTGGCTGGCCTCATCCATCTGCCGGCAGCTCGGCCCGGAACTGAATGCGCTCAGTCGTGAATACAAAGGAAAGGAAGTGCTTCCGACCCTCGGAGAGAGAAAATGATAAAGAGACTCATTTCATTGATCAATTTCTTTTTACTTTTTTAAATCTAATTTCAAGTTATTTCATGGAGGATGCACATTTTATTAATAAATCCCTATTTCGGAAATGGCAGAAAATAGAATTTAGCGAAGGTATCTTGTCCCTCTCATATACAATCCACTTGGAACATAGCAGCAGCCATCCAGGGCTCCTCCTCGCATGTGAGTGCTTGAGGTGGCGCTCACGCACTGCTCACCCTTCCCGGCTCCCCGCCCAGTCTCGCCAGGAGCCCTGCACAGCGCCTTACGTGGCGTCAGGAGGTGGAGGCCAGGAGCACTGGGATCCCTGTGCCACCAGCTGCTCGCTGGCTGGCTTGGGTGGTACATCCGACTGCCCCAAGCTGCCCTGACTGTTCTGGTCTACGGCAGCATGTTGCAGGATATGGTGGGCCTTTATTCTGTCGAGTGTCACTGGGGTGAGACCCATGACCCTGTGCTTGAGCGACTCTGAGAGTGAGGGCCTCACGAAATTTTGTGCCCCAGGTCCCTCACTTACCTCACCCTAATCCTGACCAGGATGTCACACACACTGAATGAATGGACGTCCCTCAAGGAGAAAACGGAGGAGTGGAGCAGATAACTCCGTATATCAGCAGTTCAGGGCAAAGAAGGCAGCAATGAAGTCCACATGAGTGATTCAGGTCCCATGCGTTGGTGTTCGGGCGAAGGTACATCATTTCCTGCTAAGGGAAGCCTGGAGGACTTCCTGGAGTAGGTGAAATCTGATTGGTAGCCCTGAAGGATGGGTAGGATGAGGCAGCTGAATGATATAGTGGCTAAAAAACACAGGAACAAGAGCATGTTCAAGATTGAACTTTCCTAGAAATATGACCTTAAACAAGTCACTTGTCAAATAAGAAATCTAATTTCCTGATGATTTTTAAGGCACTCCAGCGATTGTGCCTATACATGGTGGCAGAGGAGCATCAGAAAAACCCTGTGCTTCTGAAAATGATGCAGAGACGGTGAGTACATCCCCTGAAGTCTCCTATGGACCAGGGGCTGCCTGGAAGATGCTAATTGGGTTGATAGACATCGGTCCAAGTGTTTAGCTAGGGGTGGGAAGGGGTATGTTTGGGTATTAATTTTAAAGATTATTTCAGTAATAATATTTTCTTATTATAAAGATTTTTGACTTCTTTATAACTTTGCCTCTGATATGTAATTTCTTAGATAATAATGAATTTTTATATGTAAATATAATTTTACAAAAAGATGGAATTGTAATATTGATACAGTTCTAAAACTTTTTTTCCCTACACTTCATGGTATGTCCTGGGCAAATCAACATATATAGATCTACCTAATTTCCTTTTTAAGGCTGCATAATTTTCCACTGTATGGTGGTAACATGATTTCCTCATCCAGTCCCTTGTTGGTCATTTTAGTTGTTTTCTGTAAAAATAGTTCCGCAATGATAAACATGTACATGTGCACTAAATATATGGGCCAATATATTTGTAGGGTAAATTCTTGGATGTGGAATTGAGGAGATGGTATCTATATCATGTTGAAAGATGCATTTATCTTATTAATCATTGTTAAGCTTGTAAGAATGCCTGAATGTGAAGTATTGGCTGGGAGTGGGGAGGAAGGTATCGACGGGACAGACCTGTAAAGCTCCATCTCAGGCCATCGGTTTGGGGCTTAAGGCTGCATGTCCTGTTGGAGACATAACAGAAGTGATGCATTTACGCTGGAAAGAAGGAGATGAATTTGGATGACATGGAGCTAGAACAATAATACCTTTTTCAAAGGAGCATTGCAGAAATAATCTTCTGTTGTGGCACAGTTTTATTCAATTTGTTGAAGAGAAATAATTTCCTAGATGACAATTTGATATTTTATATTTTTCCTTGTTCCCTAATTCTCCCTCTTGGTTGATGACCTTGCTTCCTATTTTACTGAGATATTAGGAGCAACTAAAAGAGAAATTCCAGAGGTTCCCACCACTACACTTAACTAGCGTTTATGAAGATGATTATATGTTCTTTCTCCTCAACTCTATTATTTTGAGGACTTATATTAATGAACTTTTTAATATTGAACCATCTTTGCATTCCTGGAATGAATCATAAGTAGTCATGATGTATTTTTGTTGTTGGTGTTGAATTCTATTTGAAAATATTTTTTTTTGAGACAGAATCTTGCTCTGTTGCCCAGGCTAGAGTACAATGGCATCATCATAGGTCACTACAATCTCAAACTCCTGGGTTCAAGTGATCTTCTTGCCTCAGCCTTCCGAGTAGCTGGTACTACTGGAACAAGCCACGATGCCTGGCTAATTTTTCTATTTTTTGTAGAGACAGGATCTCACTATGTTGCCCAGGCTGATCTTGAACTCTTGGCCTCAAGTGATCCTCCCACCTTGGCCTCCCAAAGTCTAGGGTTACAGGCATGAGCCACTATGCTTGACCTATTTGATAATATTTTTTTAAATAAACTTTATTGTAAATATTCAAGGTATATAATGTGATGTTATGAGATAGATAGTAAAAAGATTACTGTAGTGAAATAGGCTAACATATCCATCATCTCGCCTGTTACCCATTTTTAACATGTGGCAAGAACAGCTAAAATCTACTCATTCGGCGCAAATCCCATGTTGAGTGCGGCTTCATTCCCTGCAGTCCTGCTGCCGAGCCTCAGCTCTCCAGGTTGTGCGCTGTTGCACTGATACTCCCATGAGATTGGGCTGCGTCCTTCTGTTTCTGTGAAATCTTTGCCAGTGCTGGTATCGACAGATGTTTACCTTTTTCCTTTACAAGTGCTCTGGGACGCTGTCCTGCAGATACTCTGATCTTTAAGACTGCGGTTCCTTTCTTCAGTTGTTTTACATCTAGCTTTCTGTCAGATACTGCTTAACAGGACAGGACTCTTCTCTGAGCAGCTCAATCACAATTGAATAAAAGAAGGTGGTTTGGAAAGAAGTTCAGTAGTTTCCGGTGCCAGCTGCAGAGGTTGTTGGCTGTCCTCACTGACGCCCCGACTGTGGGGTCACGTTGGAGTCCAAGGCAAATGTCGCAAGCCCTTCTCTTGAGGTAGGCGCTGTCCTTACAGTTACCTTGCAGGAGAGTAAGGGCTCCCCGCAGACTCGTCTCAGCCAGGGTGCTCAGCCGTGGGCAGCGTTGCCCTGTAGGGGCCATTTCGCGATGTCTGGAGACAGTTTTGGTTGCTACGAGTTGGGGAGGTGTACTACCGGCATCTGCTGCTCGGCATGCCACCGTGCACGGGACGGCCTCGCAGCAGAGAATCGCCTAACCCGAAATATCGAGAATGCCACCATTGGAAACCCTGCTCTAGACCTCAGCGGTGTGTACGTGCGCGTGTGTGTATGAGAGTGTGTGTGTGTGTGTGTGTGTGCATGTACATGTGTGTGAGAGTGTGTGTGGTGTGGTGTGGTGTATGAGAGTGTGTGTGCGCGCATGTACGTGTGTGTGAGTGTGTGGTGTGTGTGTGGTGTGTGTGTGCGTGTGTGGTGAGTGATCAGGCCAGCAGTCCGGGCCAGCTGTGTCCAACATGAGTGAGCAGGTAGTACCAATAAGCACTGGCTTTGCCATGGGCAGATGAAGATATTAAAGAGGGAATATGAACCTCACAGGTCAACAGGAAAGAACTTTCTATCCTTAGTTGGAAACAAAACACTAAAGCTGTGAAAGCCACCACTGTGGGGCTTCGAGGCAAGTCTGCACTAAAGCACAAAACCAATGTATTAGTCTTCCCAATTCCATCGCCGCCCCCTTGTTAGACCAGGAATCCCTTTGTCTGAGGGGATGTCTAGACAACTATGCGTGCATTTTTTCCCTCTGTGTAGGACATTTGATTCCAAAGTAATGATGTTTAATTACTCTCAAGGCACTACGCTAATCTCTAAGTGAGGTGCATTGAAAATTCGGCTGCTTACTCTTAGCAAACATGATTTGCAAGCACTCTCAGGGATGTTATTTCAGACGGAGCTCATTAAATTCTGGCTGAACAACAGAACGTCAGTGCAGTAGATCCCCCTTTCCAACGCTTCGACACACTCAGTTACTTGGTTTAATGAAACCACGTCCATTTCAGCCTTAAATGTTCATATTTGACTTTCCTTTGACAAGTCTTGCCGGGTCCCTAGATGTAGAGATTACCTGTGGCAGGGTAGCTTACTACGTCAGTGACAGACCCTGGGTGCCCACTCAGCCAAGGGATAGGTCTCCAAATTCACGAGTGTCCGGGTGTGTAAACGCAGGGAGTATGGGGTGGAGAATACGTGGTACCAGGCCTTTGTTCTCCCATAGGACCCTCGTGAGAGTCCCCACTGCCATCGGCTCTGCCACCTTTTTCTTGGGCATTTGATGACGCAGTTCATTGACTGTGTTCTGTGGCCTGTTTCCTCTGTCTTCAAAGAAAGATCAGGACAAGGGCCCGCGCTGCTGATGTAGCCAGTCTCTGTTCTCTCCAGCACGACTGCCTTTGTTTACCACTCCCTTCTCTCCCATTCCACGCCAGAAATCCTCAGGGACAGGGGCAGATGCCTCTCCAAACGCGGCTTTATAGGTCAAGCTCTGATAGCTTGACTTCAGCCAGCACATGTGGGTGTCAGGCTTCAACTTCCAGCTCACCCAGGGCTGCACGGGGTCTTCACTGAGAGAGCCTGGGAGAGTCTCCTGCAAGCTGGGGACTCTGCCTTTCTCGGAGTTGGCCCCAGGCCGGCAAACACTGAGCTGCTCACTGCGGCAGGCAGGCCAGCCGCCTCTGCTCGGCACTCTCGTCGATCACCACCTCCTGGCACCTCAGTCCTCGTAGACTCTTGCCCGAGTCAATCAACCTTCCCGACGTTCTCCCGCGGAGAATTTGTTTCCCCCCTCACCTCCTGGTCCAGCTCTCACTTCTCAAATTGGACCCAGAACTCCCTCTTGGTATTTCCCCAGCAGACATTCCACGGACTGCAAGAAAATGTTCAGTCTGGCTCCAAACCACGTTTTCAGCAAGCCCGTCCTCTGTCTCGTGCCTCTATCCAGCTCCCCGTGGAGGGCGTGATCTCCTGAATCCCTGTAGCAGGTAACCGCATGAGAGCCAGAGCTCAAGCAGCCCAGTGTGAGTCAATGTTGCCTGCAGCAAGATGCAGCCGCCAGCCGAGAACAATTTTATGATAAAAAGTTGCCATAATGTTCTGCTTAGTGGACACGAATAGGGATCCAGTTAGTAGCCCAGAGAAATAGATTTTAAAAATCACCTTCCTGGAGACAATGAGGCGTTAGTGGAATCTGGAAGGGGGCATGGGTGGGGGCTGCCTGACCGGCCTGGCCGGGGGCGGGGTGTGAGAGCTGCTGGCTATGGTAGGTTCCAGGCTTTGCACCTGATTCCTGCCTTCAGATCATCCCTTTGTCAGTCTTTCTTTGAATGACCCCACTTGGATGTGTCACGTGTGTCGTACCAGGGCCCTGCCTGGTATGGGGATCGACCACATTCTCGTCTACGCCCCATGGCATCTGCGCACCCTGCTTCAGCAGCAGCACACGGCTCTGCGAGAGTCTATTCACGCGAGTCTCCCTGAGGACGCTGGATCCCACAGGGGAGAGACAGCGTCCCTCTCCTGCCGTCTCTCACCAAGAGACTGTCTGGAGGTGTCCTTGTAGGTACAGGAGGAGATGAGAGGTGGTCTCTCCTGGGCAGGTGAGGGAGAGTTCCCAAGTGATACCACCAGGCAGGCCTGCCCCACTCCTTAGCAGGGGTCCCCCCAAGCCAAGAACGGGAAGCCAGGGGGCCTGGAGTCCACACACAGGCGCCCACTGACTGTGGATCTTGCAGTCAGTGCATATCCAGGAGCCAGACTGTCCGAGCTGTGTGACTTTGGGTACGTTATTTCACCTTTTTGTGCCCGAATCTCTATATCTATAATGCGGCATAATAGCCCCCTCCTCAAAAGACCATTGTATGGATTAGATGTGATGCCATGTGCTTGGCACATGGTGAGTGCTTAGTAATCGCTAGCTTAAAAATAAATAAATAAGCCTGGACGGTCTTGGTATGGCGCACACGCTGGGGTGCTGGGGGTCTGGGGTTTGGGTGAGCTGTGCTGTCTCACCTTGAGCAAGCCAGTTGGCTTCTCCGGGTCTTATGGTCCCCTCAGAACCAACTTTCCACCCAGTACGAATAGTCTTAGCAAAGCTAATTCCTTGTGTATTTTTGCAGGGAACCGTCCTTTTCCTCTCCCTGCATCGCTGCTAGCCAGCACACTGGGAACTCGCACCCTGCGGCCCCTGACAGGTAGCCTCTGCCTTCCCCCGTGCCTTCTTTGTTTCTCCCATGGGGCGGGGGCAGGGCTCCCTGTCTCGTGGTTGAGGTTTAGAAAGGGGCCACCACACAGGTGTGTCCTGTCCTCCGTCACGTATGTTGAAATCTTGCCACCACCTGCCTCCTCTCCCCTTCTCTGCCTCCTGCACGAGCTGAGCAACCTGGGCGGGCTCTGCCCCTGCAGGGGCATGGTGGGAGGCCTAGGAGGCAGCCTGTGGAGGTCCAGATCCTCCACTTGCCATCGGGCACAGAAAAAGCACTTTGCCTTGGGTCCAAGTTCCAGTTTCTAATCTTACCCAACTCCACCAGCAACAGAGTCAATGTTTGGGTTACTATGAGATTTGTGTGTCCTATAATACGGAACTGTCACCTTGAATCTTCAACACACAGGTGTGCTGCCTGGGAAACCCTAATGAGAAACTGTCCATGGTGTGGTGACCAGACTCCTGCATGGCAAGATTTGATGGGTGCAGCTGGTTTGGAAGGTTTAGACTATTTGGTGTTTGTGGTCTGTACCGTCTTGTATCACGGCTGATGTTTGCAGGCATGTGGTCGGTGTAAATGGGTGCTGGCTGAACACGTTTCTGTAGTATGAGTGGACCTCGTGGTCAGTTGCTACCAAGCAGGGCTGTGCTTAGGCTCATCTTAGGTTAGGATGCGCTTGTTTGGGACCTCTCCTTAGCATGGAGAAGTCTAGTCTAGGCTGAGTAGAGATTTCCTCTCTGGGTCTCAGGGAGATCTTTCTTAGGCAGCTGACGCTGAGGAAGCAGCCTCACTTGTTGGGACCGCAGAGTCCCAGGTGAAGCAAGCAAGGCCTTTGCTTCCTCCTAGACTGCACGGGAGGCTGAGACCCTTTGTGGGGTTTTGCTCCCGTCCCTGGGGCACAAGATTTGAGTGCATGTGCCCTGATTCCCAGTGTTTACAGTCTGTGCACTGCTGCTGAGCGTCGGGGTAGAAGGCAAGTACTGTGGGGTGTTTTGGCTTATTTTCTGCCTTCGTCCTTTTCCTCAGCTCTGGCAAAGGGACTGGTATCCAGGAGAAACCAAGTCCTGCTGAAACAGCAGAGGAGCAGGTGGAAAGGGATTTTTACACTCCCATCGAGCAGAGAAGGTTAAAAGATGAAAAGGCAAGATTTGGGGGCAGAGCACATGACAGAAGACATCGCCTCTCTTCAGGCTTCCAGGGCAAGCCCAGGGCTGAGCGTGCTTTGGCCTCCTGCCTGGTTAGGGAGGAGGAGGGCGGGGAGCACAACCGTGCCCTTGATGAGGGATTCCTGCCACCTGAGCGAACGCGCGTTGGTCGTGAACTCCAGACGCCTGGCATAGATGGGCCAGCGTCCCAGCAAGACGGAAACAAAGGAGGCTTTCTCTTTTCTCTGTAGATTTTCCCGTTTACTCAAGAGGCCGCTGTGTCTCTCCTGCGTCGTTTGCCGACAATAGCAGTGTGGGAATGGGCGACATCGGGTGCTGCATCCCGACGAGCCGACGCTGCCAGGGACAACTGCTCCAGCGTCTAGGGATGGCGGGGTGGAGGCTGGGGCTGCAGTCGCTTTCTGTGCCCTGTGGACCATTGGGGTCTACGATGTTGAGCCTGAAAGAACTTCAGCCACCCCGGAAAAAGAGCCCTGTGAGCTGCGGAAAGAAGCTTCTCCCGCTCATACTCTGGGTGAAACCTAACGGCTGGGGTTGCCAGATTGAATTGAGGGGACGGGGAGTGAAGCAAAGTGAGAATTTACATGAACTTTAGGCTACAAGGGAGGGGAACTTATGTTTTTGGACTTCAGCTTTTCTTGGGAAATTAGAAGTGGGAGGAGGTCCAACGAAATTTCCCCGGCATTGTAATTCTCAGGGAAAGTCTGTGCTGTCATTAGTGCTTGTTCCTTGGGCTCTGCGTGGGCTGTCTAGACAGCGTGGCTGTGCGTAATTCAAAATTAAAAGTGGAGTGGCGGCTGCCTTCTTAGCCTAAAGTTCAGTGTGGCCTTTAGCTAATCTGTTACTCGGATCATTCCAGAGTTCTCTGGGGGCAGAGGACTCTGCCCGCCACTAGTCCCGAGGAGAGGTCGGTGTCTGCAGAGTGGCCACAGGAGAGGCGGAGCAGCCCTGTCGTGATGAAGGCCTGCTGTCCCTCCTCGTCCCATTTCACAGAGGACGCCGTGCTCCGGTCGACCCTGTGCCTCCACGTGAAAGCCACAGAACAGAAAGTCACTGTGTGCAAGAGGAACCGATGTTCCCTGACCAGCCCGTCTCCTGGGAACTTCGGAGTTTCGGAGGGGCTGATTCGGAGGTGGAATGACTCGTCTGACGATGAGACTGAGAAAGGGCAGAACAAGGTTTTCCTCCCACTGGCCCTTTTCCTGGGCAGGCTGCGGCTTTCTTGCGTGGGGCAGACCTGGCCCCTTGGTGGGAGGAGAAGCAGGTGTCAGTTGCTCTCTCTGTAACTGGGCGTGCATTTTATCAGCAGAGGAGGAAAAGGAAGCCTGTTTTATCCAGTAGCTAGTAGCCATTGGACTGACACGCTAGCCTCGTCTGAATTCTGTGGCATCTCTCAATTGGTTAAAGCTGGAGAAAGAAGCGGACACTTTCTTAGCACTCCAGGCTCCAACCCGTCGTTCCAGTCTCCGTCCTGTGGCCACGGGCTTGCCCCAGAGCCACGCCAGACCCACACTGCTGCAGACGTGGTCTTCCTCCACCCCCGCCCCGGCAGCCCTCCTTGCGCAGATCACTCCTCCGTGGAGGCCAAGGGCTTTGAGGGCGGGAAGCCTGTCGTGCTGACGGGACATCCTCAGAGGCTGGCACAGTGCTGGGCGCACCGTCAGCCCTTGTCCACTATTTGTCGAGTCAGTTGTTCCTTAAAATCGCTGGAGAGGGAAATACACTTAATCTTCCCTAGAAACACGTTGCAAGGCACTGAAATTCTTCCAAATGCCTGCCCTGAAATTTCTAATTATTTGACTTATTTTATCACATTAAGCCAACTCTTAAAGATTTTTTGAGAACTCCTTGGTTAATTACAGAAGGAACTTCACAGATGCAAAAGGAAACAGCCCCTCGCTGTGTCCTGCGTCCTCAGGGGCCACGTGCAGTCACTTCTGACCGGGCTGTGCTGCGGTATAGACGCGCACTGGGTCTGAAAACAGCACTAAGGAATGTAAAAGACGTCATTAACATCTTTGCTACTGAGCACGTGTTGAAGTGATAACATTTGGATATATTGAGTTAAGTGATATATGCCAGGGCTGTCCGGAAAGTTTCCAGCCATTGTTGGATACTTTGCAGACATCCCTTGCGCGTCTGTGTCTGTGTGTGCGCGTGTGTGTGCGTATAAAATTTGTGCTGATTTCACCTGTTTCTTTTTTACCTTTTAATAAAAATGTGGCTGCTGGAAAGTTTAGAACGACGCAGCAGCTTGCACGTGTGGCTCATCCCACGTCTCCATCGCACAGCGCTGCGCTGGGGCCTGCTTGTCTTTCTTCTCGCCTCTCCTCCACCTGGGACCAGGGAGGGCACCGGGACAGCGCGGGCTGGCTGCGTCCTCTGAGGTCCCCATCCCGCGAGATGAGGTGGACCCATGCTCTGTAAGGTCACTCCCAATTTCTGTTTCATGACTCGCATTGCAAGAGGGCCGGTTGCTGCACGGGCTTCACCAGAAGGGCTTTCAAATATTTGAGTGCAGTGTGGCAGAGCTACCTACTAATTTTGTGGCTCTCGAAGGGCGGGGCAGCCACGACGTGTGAACCGCTGACCGTCAGCTGCAGTTCCCACCCAGTGTGAAAATCTTGTAAGCGATAAATGCAGAATGGGCTCAAATAGATTAGCCAAAAGGGAAGGAGCACAAATGTTCATTTCTCTGCTAATTTAGACATTTTGTTTTTTTGACCTTCATGACCGAACTGCATCTTGACAACAATTAGAAGATGAACCGAGGCCCCGTATTCAGGTGAACGGCCAGAAAGGTGCTTAACACAGTACAGGAGGAAGACGCAGCATCTGAAATGATGACCCCTGTGCCCTAATCCCTGTTGCTACAATTTAAATATGATACTCGGTCCTGGTTTTGGAAACAGCAATTTAAATGGCTCAATTTTTCTTCATCACACTTTGCTTAACACAAACTCATTGAAGTGGAAATCTAATTTGTACAGAATTATTTACAGTTTGTTGGATCTTTTAAAAAGGGCCTGTTTATGAGACTCACATAACGGCTCCACTGAGCGGACTCCGAAATCCAGATCCTTTATGTCGGTCTCATCTCATAAACCCTCTACTGACGTGCTATGACATCTTTACCTCGTTCCTCTTGTCCGCCCTGCCTGTTGGCCTAATTTCTGGGTTTATGTCCTCACAGCAGGCATTCTCTTATTTTATTTTTCCTGCCTGACATCTCACGCGGGAGAGGAAGCACACGTTCTGCCACAGAAGCCAGCGTGGCCAGGTGCTTGCTGTCCCTCGCCCTGAGAGCTGGGATGCAGCCACGTGATCCAGGCTTGTCCGAGCAGATGCTCGTGCCTGAGACTGTGAGGCTGGAGCCAGTGATGCCAAGAAGCAGGAGACTGTTGTCACTCTTCTAGCAGTGACGTCCCTGGCACTCGTGGTCTCCGGTGGGCAGTAGGCAGGCGCTGGAAGTAGTGACCTGCCTATGGCAGTGACGTCTCAGCTCGACGCCTTGCCTAGTGAGACCTCTCTGTCACCACCCTCTCCCAGCACTCACGCCCCCCACCTTCCTCTTACTTTTGTACAAGTCTGCACTTGCCATTTTCTAAGATACCATGCTTCTTATTTTCATGTTTATGCAAGCTTCATGAGGATGGCACTTGGTCTTGTTTGATGGTGTACGCCAAACACCTGGCACGTGGTGGGCACTCTATCTCTAGTTGTTAAATTAAATATTTGTTGAAAGAATGAACGAAGTCTTCCTGCCATCTGGTGGTCTGGCCTCCCCTGTTTCCTCCTCTTTTTTCCAAACCCTGTTCTACAGCATTCCCTACAGATTTTACGAGTCATCCAATCCATTCCAATCCATTCCTTTTTCCCCACTGAAGTTAACCAGAGTCGGTTTCAGCTGTTTGCAAGCAAGACCTGAGACTGCGATGGGGTCAGATCCTTACACTTGCAAACTACTGGGGATGGTTGTGCCTCCAGGGTTATCTGGCAATTTCTAGAGACATTTTTTGTTGTCTCAACTGGGAGGTGCTCCTGGCATCTAAAGCTTAGAGGACGGGGAAGCTGTTGAACATCTTACAATGCCCAAGGCAATCCCCTACAACAGGAGGATCTGGCCCCAATGTCAATAGTGCTGAGGCTGAGAAAGCCCGCTGCAACTTCTGGGCGACACAGAGTTCAAAGAGCTGGCCTTGGATCCCTGCTCTGTCTCCGATCAGCTGTGTGAGGTGGGACAAGTCCCTGACTCCTGTGGTTCCGTAAAGTGAGGATGACAGCGCCTCTTCCAAAGGAGTTAGAGGCTGACAGGAGAGGCTGCGTGTGGCAGTGGTTCACAGACTCTGAAGGGACGTGCTAGCGCCCAGCCTACCCCGACTCCTGGGGCCACGCACCCAGTCCTAAGTCGGAGTGTTTCTGGGAATTTTGAACTTCACAATCAGATGTTCCTTTGAATGAAGGGAGAGGGCAGCAGGAGTCGTCCTGTCCTGCGGACAGAACCCAGGGAACAGGACAGCTGGCAAGCGCGGCAGGGCCCACTGCCGCCCAAGCTGTCACCTTAAGGGGCTGAGTCTGCGAGGCCAGCTCCCTCTGCAGGTACTTTATTGTTCTTTGTACGTCAGGACTGAAATCTGGACAACGCTCACCTGGTAAGTGAAGCCTCCACCCATGTGGTCTCAAGGTCAAGCTCACCGTAGGGGGGAACAGCAGAAAAAGAGAACAAGTGGAGCCTTCCTTGCAGATTGGTTTTTTTTTTATTCCTATGAAAGTAAATTTATTAATTTAACAAATATTCTTGAGGACCTGCCACAGGAGACCTTACTGCAAGCTGGAGACGCAGAGAAGAGTGCCCACCTGTGTCTCGAAAGGCCGAGATTCCCGCAGGGAAGCAGCCTTGGTCAATAACGATGGAGCTAATGTGGGGCAAACGACAACAGTGGGTTCATGCGTAAGGTGTCTCGAGGGCAAAGGAGCAGCGCAGTGTACGGGGGCCTGCGGAGAGGGTCGCGGAGGAGGTGACGCTGGCGACAGAAAAGTCGTGCTCTGCGCAGAGACACAGAGGTGGGGCAGACACGCCCCGGTGGGACCCCCGAGAGCCTGGGGGAAGGGAGGGAGAGGCACCCTGGAGCAGTGCTTCTCAGCTGCTGTAGTTCCAATTCAATATTCTCCATCATTAATTATCTAAGAATTTAAGCTGTTAATAGAAAATATTAATAATAACACTGCATGGTTTAATCATTTTTTAGTGATTTAACTGTGCCCTATTTGTCTAGATATTTATCATAAAGTCTATACAAAATCTTAATAGAAATAAGTTGTTGCTTATATAATTAGGTTTAAAAAATGTATTTCAATAGATTCAGGGGGTACACGTGCAAATTTGTCACATGGTGGAGTCAGGGCTTCGAGTGTACCCATCGCCCGGATAGTGCACCTTGTGCTCGACAGGCAGTTTCTGGTCCTCCACCCCTCCCATCCGCCCCTTCTGAGCCTCCACAGTCTGCTTCACCGCTCGTCAACAGGAACAAAATCCAAGATTTCAACGGCTTGACAATATTCAAGTTCTTTCTTACCGCCTAGTAGCTGACTGGAGTGTTTGTGGTTGGTGGGGACTGGGGTTGGGGCCGAGGCCGTAGGGGATGGAGAAGTTCTGCTTTCCATGTTTGGAGACTCCGTCTGATGGAGGCCCTGCGTCTTCAGGGTGCTGTGGCTTCTGGGGTCTCTGTGAATGCTGAACTCCAGCCAGCTGGTGGGAAAAGAGAGCGATCAGGGAAGATACACCCAGTCTTTAATCATCTAAGCCTGGAAGTGACACTCATCCCTTTCCCTTACGTTTCTTTGGCTAGAACCAGTCACATGGCCCCATCCAGGCTGGAGAGGGTTGGGAATGCAGTGCCTGGCTGGGCGGCCTTTCTCCAAAATCAGCTCTAGTCTATGGAAAGGAAGCAGGAATCTTTGGTGGGCAGCAAGCCAGCTCTACCCCAGTGGGCCTGCTGGAAGAGACAGACTTCACCTAGGGTTCTGAAGGACAAATTGCAATTAGCTAGAAACTCCTGATACTGACACACATTCCAGCGAGAGGGAAAATATTTGCAAGAGCATTCATTATGAGATGATTTATGAAAGATTTAGAATCATCTTTGTCCATTAAAAAGCTCTCAAAAGCTTCATATTTGATAGTGCTCAACAGACAGTTTATGATCCATCCATCTGTGTGGGACAAAGATCTGTAAACCAATTTCTGGGTTGAGAGTGATGACTTCAATTTTCTTGCTAAGAAAGCTGTCTGGATGTGGGATTTGTTCGTGAGTTCATCTGAGGTCTGGGTAGAGTCGGACGGGTACCAGACACCTCCTCCAGGCTGGACCAGAAGCTGAGTGAGCTGAGCACGAGCCTGGGCATGTGAGACCCAGCCGGGCTGCTGGGCGGGGCAGACTTTGAGTTGCAGGGACAGCAGGTGGGGAGGGTCCGACCAGCAGGTCAACTGAACAACTAGTCTTCCTGAATCTTGGTTTCGTGGTCTGGAAGACCATGCTACCCATAAAGCCCTGCTTAACTCCCATGGTTGCTGGAAAACAATAAATAACAAATGAGGAAAGGTCCAAACAGATAAATAACATAGATAGAGACATTTGAAAATGATTAAGTGTTATGCAAATTGATGAATTAACTAGTTTGCATTTGTGTTCCACGGCATGTGATGAGTAGTTACCCTGGGACAGAGTTAGGGCTGGCGCTGATGGAGAGCCGTGGACGCCAGGCAGCAAACCTGGGATGTGTCCTGCAGACTGCAGGGAAACACTGAAGGCTTTTGGTCAACGTAATAAACAATGTTCTTTTAGGAAGATCCGCTGGTGGCCCTGTGGGGATTGTGACCCCATCAGTTCTATTTTCTGAATCACTCCCGGGTTGGTTCTCTCCCCTCCAGGCCTGTGGACACTGCCGTAGTTCATACCTTAATATTCTCTTGCACAGCAACCTCCTAGACGGGCTTCTTGCTTCCAGCCTTGACTGCTTGGATGCATTCTCCATACGCACCTACAGAATTTTATCCGGCGGTTTCCTGGTTCGTTAATTAATTTGTTCATTCATGCCTTCAGTGTTTACTGAGCTCCGTCACGCACGAGGCCTGGGAACATGGCGGCGGCATCTGCTGCAGCGGGGTTCCTAGCACACTGCTGCTCCCCGTCCCCGTGCAGTGGGTCGAAGGCCCGTAGCACGGCACACAGCGCAGTCTGCAGCGCACAGCGCAGCATGCCGCCCTCTGCCTCGCAGTCGCCCCTGCATCCGTGCAACACGAGTCGCTGTGACGGTGCCGGGAAGGACTTCAGGGTGAGGACTGGGCACAGATCTGCTTCAAAGGCTTCACGGGGAGGCGACCTTGGGTAAGTGGGAATTAAAGAACACAGACCCTAAACATCTACTGTAGAAATCCAAGGAGGTAAGAAATGTAAATTGACTAGCATAACATCCTGCATCAGATAGGTGTGAGTTTGGTTACAAGTAACAGAAAATCTGACCATCGAGACTTCGACAAATGTACAAGAAGAGACTAAAAGGAGTTTTTGATATTGATTCAGTGGATTAAAAATAACAGATGAATTTCTTGACCTTTCCCACACACTGGCCGCTTCAGGGTTGCAAGATGGCTGCGGCAGTCCCAGACTTCACATCTACATCCAAGGTGGAAAAAAGGGGAAGGGACAGTGCCTACCCCTTTTTATCAGGGAAGTGAAGTTTTCCTAGACATCAAATGGGAAGTAACAGACTTCTCATTGGATCTTTTGTATAGAAGCAGATCATATGGCTCTCCAACTACAAGGAAGGTTGGAAATTTGGAGAAAAGAATTTTCCAGATCTGTTGAGACAAATCATGATTTGTCACTTGGGGATGAGCACACTTCCACCCTGAATACGTTTGGAGTTCTGTTAACAAGAAGGAAAAATGAGTAGTATTGAGTAGCAATTATCAGTGTTTTCCAAACTTCCCCCCCGAATGCCATGCCTGTTCCTGTCCCTAGGCATTCGCACATAGTATTTTGTGCTGTCTGCGATACCCTGCTCTGACATTGTACCTATACAGTTTTGTATCATTCTCTTTTCAATATCATAAGCAATTTCCCATTTTATCATTTATTCATTATCATTTTTATTTTATGTTTTAAAAATTTAAAAATGTTTCATTATTATGGGTACATAATAGTTATGTATATTTATAGGGTACACGTGATGTTTTGATACAGGCACACAATGTGAATCGATCAGATCAGGGTCATTGGGGTATTCATCACCTCAGGAATTTATCATTTCTTTGTGTTAGAAACATTGCAATTCCACTTTTTTAGTTATTTTAAAGTATATCCTTTTATTTATCCTTATCGATTATAGTCACTTTGTCGTACTAGCAAATATTGTTCGTTCTCTCTAACTATATTTTTGCACCCATTAACCATCACCACTCATCGTTTTCAAAGGCTCCACAGGGGTCCATTAACTGGATGCAGCGTGGTTTATTTAACTATTCCTCTGGTATTGGCTGTTTGTGTTGTTTCGGCCTATTATTGCGATCCAAGAGGGGAACTCAGTTTTGCTAAGTTCATGTTCTGGGCCACACGCGTTATACAGACTGTCTCATTCAGACCTTGGAACACTTCTACGTGGCAGGCACCGTTCTCTTTCAGCAGACGTGGAAATCTCGGTGCAGAGAGATCAGTTTGCCCTGCGTCCTACGGGCAGCGAGTGGTGGCGCTGGGACTGCACAGGCGCTGACGGAAGGGCCACGCTGGGCTTCGTCCTCAGAAACCACCCCGAGATGACACCTGTGTGTGTCGGATCTCTCAGAACCTCTCAGCTTCCCACCTCCACAGCTTTTCGGCACACGCTTCTCGGCCGCACGTGGACAGACCCTGCCGGCCTCAGGTAGGCACGTCCCACTGCACGTCAGCTCGTGCGCCGGGCCCCGTGTCGGATCTGGGATGTGAGACACTGTGGGACCTCTCGGCATCCTCACACGTGCAGCCTAGAAGTACGAAGGATTAAAGTGGAATCCGACCAATGGGAGGGGGAAGCCGCGGGATGACCCCTTTGCCCTTCCTCCCACCGGCCTGCAGGGGGCTGGCCACGGCCATGGGGAGGCCATCTTGTGACGTCACACGGTCAGTCTCGCTTAATGCCACGCAACGGCCAGCTCGGTGATGCACCGGGGTTGGTCCTTCCTCCTTCCCTGCTTCCTCCCTTTTCCTCACGCCTGTTTCCCTGACATGGTACGCTGTGGGTAAAGTAGCACATACATGTCTGCAGTTTCACCCCAGCTTTCTGGGCCACCCAGGCCAAGACATCGCATGAGGTTTTCTCATTATTTAGATGATTTCCTTTTGGTTAAAAACGTTCCTACTTGGGATTACTGAGTTAAAAAGTATAAATAGTCCTATGGCTTTGAGACCAATTTAGCAGATTTACTATCTGCCCGTCTCTGGCCCCCAGTTCACCCCCAGATGACTGTCTGACGACTCTGAGTCAGGCTGGCCCTGCTCATTACCAAGCTGAGGGCGAAGCTAAGGTCCTCCCAGCAATGACTCACAGAAAAGGCTGTAAATAGAAACATTTATGACCACATTTATACAACCAAAGTTGGTTCAATGATAATGTATGGGGAAATATAATCTTTACTGAAATGGAATTTTAACCATTTGTGTATTTGATCCCTAGAGAACGGAAACCTAGGCACACAGCCTTCAAGGGTATGCTGGCCCCTGGTAATTGCTCTAATTACCTGGGAGCTAATTAGGGACCATTATGTATTCAGAACTGAAATTTTCATCCTTCAAAATTTGCATTTCCAGCAAGAAGCTCATTCTCCATGCATCAGAAGGTGAGTGTTCCCTGCTGGTTTCCTTTCCTCTTATATGAGCTGGGCTCACCCTGGGACTGCTATAATCAGAAGTCCATTAGGCAGAGCCAAAGAAGCCAGGAAGAGGAGCAGGCTTCCGGAGCAGACAGATGGGTCTGGAATCTGTCTAGTCCCAGAAACAAGTATTTGGAGAGAGACTGAGAATTTGGACAGCTCCTTGCAGGGGCTGGGTTTGAGTTTGCTCAGTCCTAATCACAAACTTTCTAGTAGAAACCAAATATCAGACGCCTCCCTGAGTGAGTGTGGCCATTGCCGTGGCCCTGATAAGAGTCCAGGAGGAGGCTGTCTGCTGGGCGGGGCCTGCGGGGGCATGTGCAGCGGTAAACACGCGGCACGAGGGGCCCCACGTGGTCTGCAGGGCGCTGTCTGCTTGTCTGCTTTTCCATTGACTTGCACCTCGTGTCTCTGATTCCCTCCAGTGTCCCAGGGAACTGAGGTCCAGTCCTCCGTCTCCTCGTTTCATCCCAGGGTCGTGGTTTGTCTCCGCCTTTCTGGGAGAGGGGAGGGAAAGGAGAAGGCAGAGATGGCCTCCTCCCCGTGGCCGGCTCTAACCAGAGAGAGGGGTCGTAGGAATGTGTCTTCTCAGGGTGGGTCTGTCCCCACATAGACTTCGGAGCTCACGATATGAGCCATGGGCCTGGGGAGACTTGAGGTGTGAATGAGAACGGGATCAATATTTTAGCTCTGCGGAGGTTAGTGCCCTCCACACAGTATCAAGAAAATTAGATTTGGGTGCTGGGGGCTTGTTTCCAAGTTCTAGTGTTTATTGATGTGCTGTCTTGTTCTTTGCCTGGGTCTGTGGTTCTCAAATGAGTAGGTTAGGCTAGAGTAGGTGCTATTTGTCATGCATGCCATCCCTGCAGGTCCTCTGCTCATGGCCTTGTTGCTAATCAGTGACAGATTCATTCCATCCTGAACCGAGGCTTGGCCTCACGTCTCCTCAGCAGGCCATGCCCAGTAACGGTACCAGGTGATTAGAGCCGACTCAAAATGCAACCTGTTTACGCAGGGTCAAGTGATTTCCAAAGTCCCTTCTGCTAACATCCTGGAAACTGAGTGTTTCTAGGTAGGTTAACATAAGCACTGAAATCTGGTTACTCTAATAATTTGCTTAGCAAAGGGTCCCTGCCTCCCTCCACAAATAACTTTTTTTTTTTTTAATTTCAGGGTATTATGAGGGTACAAACATTATGGTTGCATTTTATGTCTTGGCCTCACTCAAGCGAGGATTAAAGGCATGCCCTTCCCGTCTACAATGCTCCCCATGTCCCTTAGTTGTGGATTTACCCCTCCATCCCCCTAATCCCTGGAAAGTATTTCTGCCATGTGAGCACCCCAGTGTTCATCAGTTAGTACCAATTTAATGGCAAGTACAAGTGGAGCCCATTCTTCTGATCTTGTGATTCCTCACTTTGGATAATGGGCTTAAGTTCAATCCAGGAAAATATAAGAGGTGCTAGATCACTGTCGTTTGTTAGGATTGAGTAATATTCCATTGTATACATATACCAAATTTTAATAATCCACTCAGATTCATGGGCACTTGGGTTGTTTCCACATCCTTGCAATAGTGAATTGTGCTGCCATAAACTTTCGAGTGCAAATGTCTTTATAGTAGAATGTTTTGTGCTCTTTTGGGTAGATGCCTAATAGTGCTATTGCTGGATCCAATGGTATTTCTATTTTTAGCTCTTTGAGGTATCTCCAAATTCTTTTCCACAGAGGTTGCACTAATTTGCAGTCCCACCAGCAGTGTAAGAGTGTTCCTGTGTCTCCACATCCTTGCCAGCATTTGTTGTTTTGAGATTTTTTGATAGAGGCCAATCTCACTGGGGTTAGGTGATATCTCATTGTGGTTTTGATTTGCATTTCTCTGATGATTAGAGATGTTGAGCATTTTTTATATGTTGGCTAGCCATTATTCTGTCTTCTTTTGAAAAGTTTCTGTTCATTTCTTTTGCCCATTTGTTGATGGGGTTGTTTGATTTTTTTCTTGTTGATTTTTTTGAGTT